>JAQFXP010001213.1:0-20763 GCA_034693685.1 Belba bartosi
AAAAGTTGATGGGGTACCTTTTCGCAGACCAAATGCTAGGGGGGGGGGGGGATAAATCCCAATTTTCAAAATCAGGGGAGATTTTTGGCTCCTGAATCCCTGATTAAAACATTACACTTGTTTATTTAATACATTTTTGTTATTAAACACTTATGACTCAATAACAAATTTTTTAACTATTATTAAGAAAATATACCTAAAATCTAATTATAAATCCAGCTTGCAAAATCTAAATTTGTTTTTAAATTGATTTTAAACTGTTTTAAAGTTTAAATCAAATAATATTTTTATACGTATCCATTCTCTATGATTCTTGAGTCATGATAGGGGAGTATCGTTTGATTTCAACTTTAAAACAGTTATTTCGTAATCGGTTGACGCGTTCACTGATTTAAATTAATAAACAAAGTCTCGATATATACTGTATTACTAATTTGTTTGACAATTAAAAACTTTTTTTTAATGTTTGAAAATGTAAAAGTACGATTTAAACTTATGCAAACATTTGTGTAATTTTTGCATCCTTTATAACCCTGGTAATAATTTAAATATTTTTAATAAATCAAATTACTTGTGATAAACAGGAAGACGAAAAAATAATTTATCGATTACTACAGTAAGTATTGGATAATATGAGCTTTTGCTGCAATTGGAAACTCAATACGCATTCAAGTGATTAATAATTTTTTTCGAATTAAAATTTTTAAAAACAATTTTCAATAATTTCTTAAATTCATAAATTCTAGAAATTAGTTTGGAATCCAATTATTAATTTATAGAAATTGAGGATAAAATTTGGTTTAAATTATTTTAATCAATTAACTTAAAAACTGTTTTACAGAACAATTTACTACAAATTTATTTGACATTAAAATTGATTTTAAAATTGAATTCAAAATTTAATAAATTGTTGCAAGCTAATTCAACATTTTTTTCCTGGCTTAAAATGCATTACATAGATAAAATACTTTTGTATTGTTGTATAAAAATACAAAATCTCTGTTCTATTGACTAAAACTTTCAACAAGTTATAGCCGATAAACCAATTGTCGTTTTTGGGACAATAACTGACACTTCCTTTAATTACTTGTTATCGAAAATAACAATACATTCGCTCTTATCGTCAGTAAAATACTTCCTTTAATGTAATAAATAATTGATTGCTTTTTAACTTTGAATTTCAATATCATTGCTGACATACCAGTGCAATGCCACGAGTCTTGTATTTCTGGTTCACATCGACTACATTCAGAGTCCTGTTAAGTGAAAGCGAATCTAAACTAATTATATAATACAAAACTAACTGCCGGTAATATAATAATAAAGTCAATTAAAATTTTAAAACTCGATAATAATTGAAACTAGCAACAAACACAAAACTCAACAATAATATAAATTATTATACAAATAGAAAATATTTACTTACATTATTGAAACAAAGTTTTTCAATAGTAATCATCAAAATTAGATCTATATTTTGATTTATTTATTTGAGTGACTCTTCCTCATCAAACTGGACAGTAGTCTCAGTTAGCTCTCCGTAAAAATCTTTTTGGACAATCATATGCGCGTAAAATGCAGTCAATATTAAGACCAAAGTATAGGTAATAGTCGTACAAATAACTCCTTTGAGGCCATAAAACCACAAACAGGTGATTGTCGACAATGAGGCCATAAATATAACGGTCGGAATAAAACCCAAATTTCTTCTAATGACTGCGTATACAGTGATTAATGAAAATAAGACTTCAATCACTGCTACCATCAAAAGCATAGTTCCTTTAATTATACAAAAATAAATCTAAAAATGTATTTAGATTTTTATGATTAGATTTGAACATACTGATACGAGCTTGGTTGCCGAATTCATATTCCGGGTGCAAATCATGATCGGCCAGGGCTCTCACGCTCACCACAATATAACCAATCAATTGTAACACAAATATTACGATTAGTGCTGTTTTAACACTATTCACAACAAATTTATTTTCACTAATCATTGTTTTAAAACAAATTTTTAAGATTTTTATTTGCAATTAAACTAATCTTATATACAGCGATTTAATGTACAAGATCATATTTTCAGTGGAATAGGAAAATTAATTTTTTCTAATTTTTATTTGTCGTTAGAGATATCGAAATATATTTTTAAGACTAAAACATTTGCAGAAACTGATAGTATATTCGTCACAAAAAATTAAAATACAGTAAAGTTTGTCTGCAATTGATATGAGAAATACATATCATTTAGACCTCCGGAGTCGCGAAAACAGTTTTCGAATTAATTAATTTTTAAGATTCGAGAAAATATTTTGTAATACTTTTGTTTTTGGCAGTAATTTATTGAATAAAAATTTTTTTTTTAGATATAATTTCATTTGAATATATGAAAACATTTCTATAAATCAAAATTTAATCGAATTCGTTATCAAACTTTGGATTGAAATAGCGTTGTTAATTTTGGCAATTTAAAATAATATATAAATTAATTAAATAGTCAAAATTTAATAATTATAATTAAATTTGCATATAATTAAAATTTTTAAAAAATAAATTGTTTAAGAATTTAACAATTTGTTTAAAGTAAAACAAAAAATAATTAACAAAGAAAAATTGAAATGTTTTGCTTATAATTTTTGAAGCATTAATTATAACATATTTTAAAATTTATTTATAAATTTAAACAACTAATTGTAAAAATGTTATACTAAAAAAATGTCAAAAATTGTTTTAAACATTGTTAAAAACTATAATTTATCCATTTGTTTTAAACTGCAAAATTTGCAACACTAAGCATAAGATGTGGGGGAAATAAAATATAATTAAGCGAATTTTTCACATGATTTTTATTACACCTTTTAGCTAAGCCATGAAATGACGCACTCTGTGCCAAATATCGTCATTATCTCTAGTAATCAAGTAACACCTTTATTATATTAATATCATCTAGTCCATTCCGCACACTCCTGACATTGAATTGAGTCAACATTTAAATTGCCTATTTATTATGTAAACATTATTATTATTATGTGATTGTTAACATTTTGTGCTGGATATAAATACACCTAAGCTTATATTTTAAAAATATCTTTTATTTTGTATATTTCGCAAATTATTTGTTTTAAATAAAACAAGAATATACTCGACATTAATTTAATCGAAATATATTTTGTTTGAAATATAATTAATTGTTTGAATGATAAATCATATTTTATAGTTTATAAATATTTATATTTTAATAAAAGTTAATAACATTAGAAATACGGGTACACCCACGCTTTCAACTAAATTAAAATAAGTAACCAAGGACATACAATTCTGTTGTAAATATAAAACATAATAAAACTAAATATATTAACTGTAAAACTTTTATTAAACAAACTTTTATTTGACCTTTATATATGTTAGCAAATATTGAGTTGTGTTAATTTCGATTAATTTTGTAATAAATTTGTCAAGATAAATGTTATGGTCAAAGCAAATATGAATATGATTAATACATGAACACAGTATGAGATTGCTTGGTAATAAAAATAGCAAGAGTTGAATAGTACAGTCGTATAGTTTGTGTAAACGTTATAAAAATTTTAAAACTAGAAATAAAAATGACTTTCTCTTTTTTTAATGGCATTTAATAACAGGTGGGGTTCGACAACCCACAAGTTGATTCCATATTCGTGATTGATATCTTCAGATTCAAGTGCTTTCAAACTCAATCAAATGTAACGATCAATATATTTAATTGTATACAATCTTATGTATTCCAGTTTTTTAATATTTTCTTAGTTACTCATGTACTGTATACAAGTATATATTTTTTGCAAAATTATTAGGTTGAATTCTGTTTAAAATCATGGATTCAAAGGTTGGCCCTTTCAGAGGCGATAAAAAAGGAATTAATGGACGGATTTTTTAAAACAATTACATAGCAAAAATTTTATTTAATTGTGTTTGCAAATTAACCCGATTTATTTAAAATTAAACTGAATTTAGCCGTAATTTTGAAAAACTATTTTCAATTTGACCAAAAATTTGCCGACTGTTTTTAAAATGTATTCAAATGTAAATTATTAAAATTAGAGAGAGTTTTTACCCCAGCTTAAAATATTAACAATTAAAATTTATATTGAATTTTATTTGAATACATTTACAATAAGAATAATAAAACTAAAATAATTTTTTTACTTTTTAAAAAATGTATATCAATTTGTCTTAAATAAAAATTGAGTTCATGATTGAAAAAATATCTGTATATATTTAGCATAAATTATTTACCGGTAATCAGATTTTATCTTAATTATAGGAATGTTATAAAATAATAGATAATTACTATTTTAAGAAACATTAAACAAATAAAAAATTACTGCAATTTTAACAGATTAAAAAATAATAAAAAATACAAAAAAATATTAATAAAAAAAATTACATTAATTTATTACCTTTTCAAACCTTTTTGATATAATTAAAACAATTTTATTAATTGCATTACGTAGTATTACCTTGTAAGTAAGTAATTAATATTAATATTAAATTTAATGGTTTAAGCTAGCATAAAATTTATAAGTTAGCGTAAACGTATAAAAAAGTTGTATTAAAGGTTTTAGGCACATTTTATTCTTAATAATTGTTATTATAATTTTTATTAATTCAAATATTAAACATAAAATTATTTCTAGTCACAATTTGATTTCAATAAGCTTATAAATTAGACGCTGTAATTTTATCAATGAAATAGTGGTTTAAACATGTTTAATAATTATATGTCTAAATCTAAAAAATATGTTTTAATAGAGTAGTGAATAACAATTTTTTAACAAAGAAGTTAATGTAAAGTATTCTGAAAAGTGAATATATCTTAAAATTAAATATAAAATATTCCGATTGAAAAACATTTCAAAATAACAAGAATTTTATAATTGATTTAACATTTCATATATATTATATAAGTTATAATTAAAGTGTAAAATGTAGGCAAAACATGAAAGACAAGAAAATCGAAATAAATTTATCAATTTCTTATTTGACTTATGCTAGTTAAAAAAATTTATGAAAACTTTTAGGTATAAATTCAAGAGTCAAACAAAATTTAATTGCATTTTCAGTTTTCTCCTTCAATTGAATACCAGAGAAAAAAAACGAAAAGAAGAAAAAAAAATTGTTTACGAAATCAAAAATTCATTTACATTTGATTCGCATAAAATAAGTTTTATTGCGTATATAAAATATTTTTTACTTTTTATTTAGATTCAAATAAAAGCTACAAGCTACTTAAAACAGTTTATTGTGTTTAATTTATGAGTTTATAAACAAGAATATAAATTTTACTTAATTTAGTTAACATGTTATTTGATGACAATTCTGTTCAACAGAATTGGATTGCAATCAACACAAGTATTAATATTATTTCTATTTTTTTTGTATAGTTTATACGATTTATACATATTTTACATATACTTTGTGTTTGTTTTTCAGCCAATTTTCTCAATAATCTAAAGAACAGCCGATTTTCGACGTTAGATACAATCAAACCGTTAACTGATTTAGATGTTGTCAATAGCAACGCCGCAAATCACAATTGTCCGGAACAGTTGGCTATGCGTTCGCCGTATATACCATTGAATAAAGGATATCCACTCTTCGGCTTAAGTGCATTGTTTAAAAACAAACTTAAAAATACTTAATATTTTTTACTAAATTAGTTTTGTACTTGTTTGTATTGTCTTAAACATAATTAAAATAAATACATTAAAAATTAAATTTGTCTTCATTTTTATAATGCTATCAAATATTAATTTTAAAAAAATATATTTTAACATTAAAAGTAAATTTGAATTACTTTATGTTATAGTACGCTCTAATTGTACTTAAAATTTAAAAATATTTTATTTTTACTTTTCTATTCATTAGTAATACATTAAATAGTATTACAATTGAAGCTATTTTTTTGTTTTACTTTTATATAAATTGTTTTTTAGTTTTAGTAATCAACGTATAATTGGAAAAATTAAGTAAACTTTTAATTTTAAACTAATTTTCAAACGTTTTTAAAAATAAAATAAAAGACTTGTAAACGGAAGCAAAAATTGTTTTGCAAATTAAAAATCGTTTTTATTGACTCAAAAAAAAGTTAGTATTATTTTCTCGAATTGATCACAAAATTTAAGAAAAAACAATTTAACTAAAAACTAAAAATTGTATTACAACAACAAAAATTGCATTTAATAATTATAATTAAAATTAATTAAAAAACAAAACACACAATAACTATAGAAAATAAAATAAAATAAATGCAAAACAAAATAATAAAAATCAGTTAATACATCAAAAATTTTTAAAGATCTTAATCTAAAATTTTAAAAAATAAGTGATATCTAAAAAATTCGTTAAATATAATGTTTAATATTTGTGCTCTTTATTCGACTTATGCTTCGGAACTGTCTTTAAAGAGAAGGGAATTCGGTTGTGGAAAGTAGCTATAACTATAGGGGTTGGTCGGGGCCGGGATGTAGTGGACTCGTGGCAACTGTTGTCGTTCATTACGTATTAAATAGATGTAAACGAAGACTAGAACCGATAGGAATGTGAAGAATATGAGAAACAATGCGTTTCCGTCGTATGTGAAGATTGCAATGAATTCGAAGAGAGCGCCCAATGAGACCAAAACTCCGAATATTAATAGCAAGATCACATTTGCCCGAAGCACACCGATCAGGCCCACGATCTGGATTATTATCTCTATTGCTATGAATGAGACCACTATTCCGACCATTGATTCTATGATTGATTGTTGAGAAAATTTTTTTAGTTTATTTTTTCAAAAGTATTTGAGTATCATTTTAAATAATGTTTAGCTTTAGTTTGCGACAAAATTTGGTATCTATCACGTGTACTAAAATTTGTTTTGTCTGACCTTGCCTGCTTGTTTGTTAAAAATAAATTGATTACAAAATAATTTTAGAATTTAGTAACTGTTATATAAACATGTATATTGAACTTTTTATAAACTTATTTTCTAGTTATTGTTAGCAACAATAAAAAATAAAAAATTTTATTTTTAAAATTATTTTTATTGCAACCAGATAAAAGCTGGCAATTTTTATTGTTGCTAAAATCTACGAGTCGAAAAAATATTGTTGTAATAACAATTATTGCTAAAATAATGCACATAAAATACATTACAATACTTTATAAGTTTAACTAGCAAATTGATAACATTTATTCAAAAACACATAAAAAACATTATAATGAATTAATTTATATAAATTTCGATTTGATTTTAATTAAATCAAAAAGTTAATTCAAGGGCTCGTTTGACGGCATTAGGGGATCTCAGATAAGATACTTTTTTAAGACGACCTTCAAGTGCTAAAAAAATATTTTCGGCCATTGAATGATATAATGTTAAAAAATAAATTTGATTTTTAATTGCTTTAAAAATTTATTTGTAACAAATTCGTTAAAGTGGCTGTGCTAATTTTTGGAAGTGATATATGACTAAGACACAGTAAGCTAGATTTAATTAAAATAGTTTTTAAAAATTTAATTAATTGAAAACCTATTTTAAGTTTAATTTTTTAAAATAAATCTAAAGAGAATTTCTTACCCCTTATTGCATAACTCTTATTATATTAAACATTAAACTAACGTCTGGTTAAAGACCTTAAGAATTGCGAAATAAAAGTCACTTTTTTGATGAGAAATTTGACCGAAATTTATGTACAAACTGCTGATGACTAGAGAAATATGTTTTTTGAACTTTATATTTGAATTATTTGATTTGATTTGATTTTTAAGTTATTTTTACTTTTTATGTATTTAAATAGAAATTTTTCCGATTTATAGAAAACTAATAAACAATTTCTATTCAATAGCTATTCACTAATTTATTGCTTTAAATAAATCAAAAAAATATATTTTCTTTCATTTTAGGAAAAATATATTAATTGTATTTTTTTTTGTTCTGAAGACTAAGAATAGTATTAACTTTTTATTACTTGAATTTACACAAAAAATCTTTAATTATTAATAAACTAATAAAACAAGTTTTTGTGAGACTTTATTATTTGTGTAAATTTTTGCTAAGCAAAAATTCTGGCCTTAAATAAACTTTAGTTTTGTTTCAAATTTATATTTTTGTATTTCTCTATCTAATTAAAGTCACGCAAAAACAGAATCTGTTTTTAATAATAATTTTTCTAAACTTTTAATATACAGTCAATTGCTCTTTTGATATCAGATTTAAAACTATTTTTTGTGTTGTTTTGTTTACTTGTTATAAAATTTTAATTAAATTATTGATTTGATTAAATTGAGTCATTTTTTCATCATTGGAGATGAACTAAATTAAATTAAATTTTTTAAAATTAAATTATTTTCAAATAATAACCTAATTTTTTTAATTGCTTAATAAGATTATAAATTATATTATAGTAAAAATAATTTAACAATCCATAAAAAATAACAATATTTCAAAATTTTGTCGATTAATTGATAAATAATATCTATAATCAATTGGAAAATTATATTCAAATCAAAAGCATATACTTAATTAAAAACGAATAAATAATCTAATATGCATGCTGAAAAAATTTAATAATTTTAAATTTACGCAATATTCTTACATTTAATAATAATAATTAATAATTCTAACTTCATCAAAAAGCACTATGTTGCATTAGAGCGACAGCATAACAACAAACTGTATATAACCATAGCATTGAACAAATGTTTTCCTCAATTTAATGGAAAAAAAATAATAAATGTTTTTTAATGAGTCAGACATTTGAGTTCAATAAAACAATTAGCAGCAAACGGGAGATATAATATAGGCAGGTCATTATTCAAACACAGACTAGAATAATGATTAATTCAGACATAATTATTATTAATAATTAGATTAAATCAAAATCAACTTGACAGACTAAACTACCGAACAATGCGATTATTACAATTTTTTTTTCTAAACTTATTCAAAATTAAAATAAATTTTTAAAAATTAGAATAATTTTTTTTTTTTAACTTAAAAATTAATATCTGTAGTGAGTTTGTTAAGATTTTTATACGCAATAGATTTTAGATAAATTTTGTCTTCAACAGTTTTATACGTTAAAAGTTTGAATAAATAATTTTTATGTTATTCAAGTTTGAGGAAAAGTGGCGTAAAAATCCATTTTTCCAAATATCTATATAAAGTAAAAAGCGATTTAACAGTCATTGAAACCATTGATTACTTACTATCGAGTGATTTGGAGTCGTTGTGGTAGTAGTAGAAGACGTCCTCTTCAGTGGACACACCATTTGTCTTACCATCGGTCGAGTTATGTGATGTCATTACGATGAAGAGGAAGAGGACAATGAATGAGAACACTATTCCGATACATATTTTCGCAATCAATAAATATTTAACTAATTTAAATGTAAAACTTTTATCACTCATAGTATATACAAGTAGAAAAAATTGCCAGCTAAAATATATAGTTTACGTTTCAAAAATTCAAATATCAACTGGCTAAAAGTTTTGGGAAACAGACTAAATAAATAAATAATTAATTTAATTAAAAAAGATATAGCTAATTTTTGAAGATATCGTAAATTATATTAGATATATCTCCGAATTATTGTTATTTTTTCTGCACTGGAAATCGCGTCGCCTTTTCTACACACATATCGTAAAAGACTTGTTGTTTATACGAATGGTTTCATCATTTTTTCGCCAAACTAGTCGATCAAGTTATTAGTCATAGCTGTAGTCATAGACACACTTAGTCGCTTTTTTTTACCAATGCCAGTTTACCCAATGTATATACAGTACAGTCAGTACTCTATAATATAGAGTCTATATAATAATGATCTAAGCGAGACGAAACACACGATTCTGATGACGAAATTTTCGGTTTTTTGTTTTTTTCCAACTCAATACAACTTAATACAACTCAATACTACTATTTTATTATTGAGTCTATCATTATGTTATGTAGTGTTGTGTTTGTGAATAAAACTGGAATTATGTGTTTAAATAACACCAGGGGTTTTGGGTTTCGGGTTTGTGCTGTTGGTTATGTGTTTGTTGATAAATAGCTAACATCTTACAAGTTAGTTTTAGTTTGTTTTTTTAGTTTACAAAACACTTGCCAGCTTACTTGACTTTTTAGATTGTTGAGATATAAATTAAATGTTTGCTTAGATTATAAATTGCTTTTTTTCTAGTAATCAATTGCGTGTAAATTTTAATTGAATTTTAACAAGTTTGTTTTATATGTTTAAATTTGTTAAACTTAATCTAAAAACTAGGTTTGGCTAAAAGTTATGTCTTTAGCAAGGATCAATAGTTCTATAAAATAAATTTATTTAAATAAATCAATAGTTTTGTATTAAAAAAAACTAAAACTATTGCAAAACTGAGATTAGATTTAGTGACTCAAAGCTGCACTTGTTTTCAAATAAATAAATATAATTTTACATGTTAAATTTGTTTTTCTGATTTATACAGTAATTGTTGTGAAATTGTTGAGAAATTGCTGATTGAAATGTAGTTAATTTTTTTTAATAGACAGACAATTTAATATAAAAAAACCCCAAAGGTAACAAAACAAAACTAACCATGCTGTTACTACAAGGGTTAATACTCGTTTGAATAAAACATTAAAATTCTGAGATTTTAGTATTATTTAATGTTCTACACTCTTATCTATTAGCTATGTAATTTAGATTGAGATAAATGTAATTATTGAGTTATTTTACTTTGTTATCAGATTGAAAATACATTTTAAAAATAGTTAAAATTTTTATGAGCATTTAAATTTTTTAAAATATTATAATGTATTATAATTTATAAATTTTAATACAATTGAAATTAAAATAGTAATATTTTATATATAACTGAATAAATTTTTATATTTTATTTATATTTTTTATTACAAAAATATTCTATTTAAGTTTAAAACAAATACAAATTTCATAAATTATATTCTGTTAAATAATTAATTAATTACACCAAATTATTAATTACTTAATTACTAGTTTAAAGCACTCTTTTTATGTTATAAAAGTTGAATAATTCAAAAGTTTAAGTATAAGATTATAGACAAAACTCATAATTAATTTAACTTGGATTGTTATAGATTTAATTAATTAAAACTATTAATTTAAATAATATACTTTAAAAATTTGCTTGGAATGCAAAATTAACAAATTAATTACAAAATTTAATAATGCTAAAATTCTAAATGCAAATCCAAAGAGAAGAATCAGGGTAAGGTTTTTAAAACACTTAAGACACATAAAATACATAATAAAATTATTTAATTATAAATGCAACTTAACTGATTTAATTAAATTTAAACTGAATTTGGTTTAAATTTGATAAAAATTTCGTATTTTTAATTAAACTATAAAAATAGAGAAAAAGTACCGGCATTGTTTTTTTTGTTGTTGTTGAATAAATGTTAATTTTCATAGTTAAAAAAATATGTAATATAAATGTAAACCAATTAAAATTTTTATTTAATAATGCTATTTTTAAAATTATAAATTAAAACATTTTCTCATATTGTTTACGCAATAATTTATGTTAAAATTAAGCTATATGATTTAATTTTTGAGAATCTTTTTAAAATTATTTATATAAATAAAATGAAATAATTTTTTAAACACATATATTAATTAAATTAATTTGCTGGTAATGATAATTTTAGCCAATCTTGTTTGGAAAGCAAAATAGATATTTATCATTAAGTAATACAAAACTAAAATAAATTTATTAAATAATATAATTATTTATTTTATTCTAATAAAGCAATTCATAAAAATCATTTTAAAAAAACACAAAATAGAAAATATAGCAAAATAATTGAAAAAAAATTAAAACAAATAATTAGTTAATAAGTTACAACAAAACTTTTAAAATTAAGAAAAATTTAAAAATTTATTTAAATAAATTGTATAATATTTATATTTGTGCTCTTTATTAAACGTATGCTTTGGAACTGTGTTTAAAGGATTGAGTAGGGATCAGCTAAAAACTCACCTGCTTCCCTGATTTTGAAAATTCTCATTTATTTTATCATTAGCATTTGATCTACAAAAAGAAAAATTTTAACTTTTTTTTGTACTAAAATTAAAAACTTTTTTAAAATTAATGTTAATTTAGTTTAAACTTGTTTTATATCATGTTAAATTATATCATATAGTGTTTATTGAACATTAAGAAAATGCCTACCATGCTCCCTTCGGAATCGGCTAAACTTCTCAATTTTTGCTTTACAGAAAAAAGAATTATGTTTTGTAAAGTATCTATAGCTACTTGGAGTTGGTCGGGGCCGGGATGTAATGAACTCGTGGCAACTGTTGTCGTTTTTTACGTATTAAATGTATGTAAACGAAGATTAGAACCGATAGAAATGTGAAGAATATGAGAAACAATGCGTTTCCGTTGTCTGTGAAGATTGCAACGAATTCGAAGAATGCGACGAATGAGATCAAAACGCCAAATAATATTAGCAAGATCACATTTGCCCGAATCACTCCAATTAGGCCCACGATCTGGATTATTATTTCTATTGATATGAATGAAACCACTTTTCCGACCGTTGATTCTATAATTGATTTTAAAAACATTTTAAAATTAATTAGTTGATTGGCTTAAAACGAAAAACTTGAATTCTAAAAAAATTGCTTAAAATTTACTCATTTTTAATATAAAGCTGTGTTTTGTTTCTGAGCATTTGTTTGTTATAAGCGGTTTTGAATAGATTTTTGAAAATATTTTAATTTATAATTTTAATAATTTATATTTTAATTAATGTTTAGTTTAAGTTGGCAAAAAAAATTTGTATTTATCATGTGTACAAAAATTTGTGTGACCTTGTCTGCTTGCTTGTTTATTTAAAAATAACTTGATTACAAAATGTTTTTAAAATAAGTAAGTGTTTAAATTAAAAATTGAAAATGGTTATATCTTTTTTTTCATTAAAATTAAATAAAATTTATTTAGAATATAATATTCTTTAAAAGCAGAGATTGAGAAGGTCGGCCGATATCAGGGAAGCAATTTTGAAAAATATTTATAATTACAAATATTTATAATAAAAATTTCCCAAATTTAACTGGATTTAAACTAAATTTAGTTAATTTAACTGAATTTAACCCCGATTTAGCACCAATTCAAGAAAAATTTCCTAATTTTAGTCAAAAAACCCGAAAATTTTACCGTCCTCCAAAAGCGACCGACAAAAAGTCGAGGGTGTACCTTTTCGCGGACCAAATGCTAAGGGGGGGATAAATTCAAAATTTCAAAATCAGGGGGATTTTTGGCTGATTCCTCTTTCTCAATCTTTGTTTAAGAGCAGGGATTGAGAAGGTCGGTCGATCCAGGGGGGGATCAGGGTGGGGATTTTCCCCAAAATTTTGGCCAAAAACCTAGGGAGAAATCAGGGGAGGGATTTTTCCAAAAACGCTCAAAAAACCTATATATTTGTGATAAAATTTTACTTAATTTAACTGGATTTAAACTAAATTTAGTTAATTTAACTGGATTTAAACCAGATTTAGCACCAATTTAGGGAAAATTTCCTAATTTTGGGCAAAAAACCCCAAAAAATTTGCCGGCCGCCGAAGGCGGCCGGCAAAACCTCGAGGGTGGGGTACCTTTTCTCGGATCAAATGCTAGGGGGGGATAAATGCCAATTTTCAAAATCAGGGGGGATTTTTGGCTGATCCCCCTCTTTACAATCCCTGTTTAAGAGTCTAACCAGCAAATTTTTTTAAAAATTTATTCAGAAATAATTACTATATAAAAATAAAAACATTTTGACGAATTAATTTATATAAAATTCAATTTCATTTTAATTAAGTAATAAAATTAATTCAAGGGTTTAATTGACGGTAATTTTAATTACCTTCAAAATTTTAATTAAATCGATCTGGATTTAGACCTTATCCTCTGTTTTCTGGGTTTATCTTTATGAGCAAGTTGTCAAAATGTTAAGCAATTTTTAAATAATCTTATAAAATAGAATTTTAAAAGGAGGATTATTTTTAAACATAAATTTAAATATTGAGATTAAAAAAGACAAATTTTAATTTAATTTACCCGACTCTCTATTGCAAGATAGATTTATTTGAGACAGTTTTAAATTTTATTTAAACAAAAACCTATTTTTAAAATTTTTATTTTGACATAAATCTACAAAATTTTTATCATTTATTTTATATGGTTCATAACTTAATATATTAGAAAAATCAAAACTTGTTTAATTTATATAATACTAATAAAATATTTCTATTCAATAGCAGGGATTGTGAGGGGGATTAGCCAAATATTCAAAATAATTTTGAAAATTTGAATTTATCCCACTAGCATTTAGTTCCTAAAAAGGTATTCCCTCGACTTATTGCCGGCCGCCTCGGGTAAAATTGGTGCTAAATCTGGTTTAAATGCAGTTAAATAAACTAAAATTTTATTATAAATATATGGATATTTTAAACATTTTTGGAAAAATTCCTCCCTTGATCTCTCCTAGATCGACTGATCTTCTAGATCCCTAATTCAATAGTCATCAACTAATTTATTGCTTTAAATAAACCAAAGCTTTTTGCAGCCGACAAGCTATAGGGAAAGTAGGGAGTACGTTTTTAAAAAATTAATTAAATGTTAGGAATGATAAATGCCAATTTTTAAAATAAAGAAAATTTTTAATTGATTCTTTGTAAACAACAATTTAAAAATTGTTGAAATTATTGATTACTTACTATCGAGTGTTTTGGAGTCGCTGTGATAGTAATAGAAGACGTCCTCTTCAGTGGACACACCATTTGTCTTACCATCGGTCGAGTTATGTGATGTCATTACGATGAAGAGGAAGAGGACAATGAATGAGAACACTATTCCGATACATATTTTCGCAATCAATAAATATTTAACTAATTTAAATGTAAAACTTTTATCACTCATAGTATATATAAGTAAAAAAATTTTCCAGCTAGATTAATATTAATATATTTATTTTACGTTTTAAAATCCAAATATCTACTGACTAAAAGTTTTTAAAAACTGACTTAATATTTAATAACCAGACGAAACACACGAAACTAATGACGAAATTTTAATTTTTGTTTTTTTAATCAGAATATTATTATTTTATTAAAGTCATGTTGATTTATAGAAGGAATAAAATGTATAAACATTATCCCTGATAGAGATTAACAGCCGACTCTCAGCACCAACTCAAACAGTACCAAACGTATAGAGTCCTAAATATTCTGTCCTTATTTCCATACCATTCTATTGGGTCTATCGTTATGTTGTGTTTGTGAATAAAACTGGAATTATGTGTTTTGATAACACCAGGGGTTTGAGGTTTGTCCAGTTTATATGTAGGTTATATCAAACTTGTAATTTGTTATGTGTGTTTTATAGAAAAACAACTACCGTCTTACAAGTTAGTTTTAGTAATGATAATAAATTTCCTAGCTTTTTCTATTTTTTTAATTGTTGAAATATTAAATAAATGTTTGTCTTTCTAGTAATCTATTAATAGATATTAATTGTGTTTTAACAACTTTAGTTTAAATGTTTTAATTTGTTAAACTTTAAAAATTAAATTTGGCATAAATTTGTATTTTTAGCAAGGATAAATATTAATAGTTTAGAAATTTCAAAATATATTTATTTTACAAATTTATTAACTTTTTACATTTAGTAGAAAAATTAATACATTGCAAAACTGGAATTAGGTTTAATAAGTATTAACAGCAAAAATAAATAAAATTATAAAAATAATATTAATGTAAACTAAGTGGCTGTTATTTAAAGTAGACATTTTAATTTATGTTATTTTAAAAACTGGCATGTTATTAAAGATGATACATTATAAATACAATAATTTGTTTATTTTAAAAATTAATTTAAAAATATTTCGCAAAACATTAAATAACTAATTTATAATTTAATAATCATTTTATAATAATAAATTAAATTATAGAAAATATTATATTTATTATTCTAGCATTGACAAATAGGCATTTACCGTAACCAGAAAGTATTTTATTCAAACAAGCCACTGAATAATCATACAAGTTCAATTTGTCAAATAATTTTAGATCTAAAAATTAAAATTATTTGACAAGTTAAACTTATGTTAATAATAATTTGCTTGAATAAAATACTTTCTGGTTACGGTAAATACCTATTTGTCAATGCTATATTTATTATATACTGTACTAAAGATATTAAAAATGTTTATTAATAAAACTTTAATTTTAAAATTTTTAATTAATTAATTTTTTAAAAGTCGGCTACAATTAAAACAAAATTTAGTTGTTTTTTAAAAATACAATAGTTAATCTATAATGTTTAGATTAATTTTATTTTTAAGTGTTACTTAAATTTTAACAAATAAATAAGTTTATAGCTTAAACTCAAACTGTTTTAACTTAAATTTGCAATGTTAATTAAAATGTTTAAAATAATAAATAAATTTTTATAAATATTTAGATTACAAAAAATTAAACAATGAATAAATAAAATAATACAAAATAATTAAGTTTACACACTTAAAATGTATTGAACTAGTTAAATTAATGTTAGCTAAATTATTTTGATCAAAACGTTTCCGATTCTAACTATCAGGCTATCGGTAAAATTATTTTAAAAAATTAGAAATGTTATATGTAGCTAATAATTTAATATATATTAAGTTTTAAATTATTTTTTATCATAGCTTTAATTTAATATAAACAATTTAGCCGGCATCTATTTAAGTATAATTGCGATATTTACATTGAATGAATGCTACACAAATTGAAACGATAATGAGATTGTCGAAGCAAGTACTACTACTACTGCTTTTACACATGTTCTAAATATTTGTTTGATTAATATATTATAATTTTTTTGTAACAATTTAATTTATTTTCAATTAATTTTTAAAAATTATTTTACATTTTTAAATTAAAGTTTTTGTTAACATTTATAGATTTTTATTTATTTAAATAGTCGATTGTTTGCTATGTCGTTCAGTTGTTTGCAAACAACAAACCAAGCAAGCTCATAAAATAACATTTTTACTGTATAAACTTAATATTTAAAAAGAATTTTTATCATACAAACTTTGCTTTAAATTTAATTCATTCTTGAGTTAAATTTTAAATATTAAACACAACTTATTAATTATGATCACTTTATAATGGTCAACCATGTCAACTTTTTTACTAGACGTGCATTTTAGTTGCTTTGTAACAAATCTTCAATACGAGTTCGGCACTACTTAACTAAATTAAGTTAGAATTTCAATGGCAAGAATTTTAATGTTTAAATACACAGATATGAGTTACAATTGGGGTAAATATCAAGTCCAAATGACAATATAGTTTAAAATTACATTTTATTGTTTATATAAAATATTAATAATTTTGTCAATTTATATATTTCAACTGCAATTCATTTTAATTCTAACTTAATTTAGTTAAGCTAGTTTCAAACTTGTATTTAAAACTTTGTTACTTAACCCTGATATTGGAGTTTGTTTATGTTTTTACTTAGTAAACATATTTTTTTAATTAATAGATTCTTAAGTTTCTTATAAATTATTTGTAATTAAAAAAATTAATTTGAAAAATAACACGATAGATTAATAAATTTATTAAACTTAATTAGAAAACATTTAAAAACTTCAAACTACCGCTACAGTAAAAAACAGCAATTTGTTTTTGAGATTGAGATTTTAACTAAATAAAACTTAAGTCAATCAATAATTTGATAAACAATTTGTAGAATTACCAGACTTTCTGGAAATTATTTTTGTTTATTCTAAAAATATCATGTATTTAAAAATAGAGCTTTGACTTTTAACTATTAAATTTTGAATTAATATAATAAATTATAAATATTTTATTAAAATTAATATTTTCAAATTAAAAAAAATTAAATTTTATTGATGTTTGTTAAATTAATTTATATAAAGTAGCGTGTATATATTTATTAAAAATAAAATTCTAATTTTAAAATCATATTTTCAAACTTAATTGAATATTTAAAGACTATTAAAGTTTATGGCTATTAAGCAATTTTTTTTAATCCTTTACACAAATATTTTCCAAGAACTTTATCAATTTGATTATAAAAATGTTTATATAAAAATTATCAGCTATTAAAAAATTAAACAAAAATAAATTCTATATAAATCCAAAACAATCTCTTTAATAGTCAAATCAAACTAAACTAGAAAGTTAATTTTTGAAATAAGAGTGAATTTGTTTTAATAATGAAGTTTTCAATAACCTTATTCGTAATTCTTGTTTGCGGAACAAAACAAATATTTTCCGATAAGTAATACTAAATTAAATAAAATTATTATTATTTAAGAATTAATATTAAAATATTATATTTTTATATTCTAGTGAATCGGTTCAAGCATTTAAAGAATTGAAATCGAAATTAAGTGACGGAACCTATGATAAGGAAATTTCACCCAAATGGGGCGGTAATTGAATTAAATATAAATTTATTTTAAATAGATTTAAAATTGATTATGCTTAAATTTTAGAAACTACGCCGGTTGAAGTTGGGGTTTCGCTATTTGTGATGGACTATAAACTAATGCCAAAAGAAAATGTTTGTAAAAATAGTTCTAATTTACAATTGAAATAATATTTTGCTTAATATTTAGAAACTATACGTTGATATGTATTTCCGCCAAAAATGGGTTGACCCGAGACTTACCAACACTCATACAAACGTCAATGTATACGGGGCTCAATCTATCATGGACAAAATCTGGATTCCCGACACATTTTTTCCCAGTTCCTCATCAGTTAAAACACTTAAAGAGCCGACGCCTAATAGTTTTGTCAAGATCGAATCTAATGGAACTGTTTTTATAAGTTTTAGGTAGGAATAATTTTCTTATAAGTAGTTAATTCAATTGTTTACAAACTACAAACCAATTCGATTATTTAAGATGTAATTAATTCGGTTATTAAAAATATTTATAACCATTTAGACTACAAAACATAATTCGATGTAAAAACGGAACTGCATTTGAGACCTATGTCTGTCCGATTGGGATGGAGTCGTGTAAGTGTTGGCTCAAAATACTAATTAATAATATATTAAATTATTTTTTTATTATTTATAACAATTAATTCACATAAACAGATGGCTTTAGTATGAAAGATATCTCATATAATTGGCTCAAAGGTCAGGATTCTATCAATTTTAGTCAAGAACCGGTCGATTCAAACTATAAAATTATGGAAAAACGGGCCGAAATCAAAACTGAAACTCTTTCATGTTTGTTTATTATACAAATTCATATTGCTAAATTATTTTTTAAACTAATTAATTTAAATTTTACAAATTTAGCCGGCATTTACTCCAGACTTATTGCAACGTTTACAGTAAATAAGCGCTGCAAGAATTGTGTAGAAAATGAGATTGTTGACTCTACCATCACCACTACTAATACTACTATTGCACATGGTTAAATTGGCAAAATTTATTATTAAAAACTGAAAAATACTTTTTTATTGTTTAAAATTTTATTACGTTATATTATGTTGGTTAAAATTTTAATTTGTTTATAAATAACAACTTTTGTAGTTTCATTTTAATCAAATTTTTAAATAAAAATTTAGTTTAATTTAAAATTTTTAAATTATTTTTTTACTTTATGCTAACTTTTAAGGATTTAAAAATTTTTAAATAAAATTCATCAAGTTCAATCCAATATCAAAGTATGGTAAAAATATTTAATTTGTGTAAAATACATTCAAATTAATATTAAATCAAACAAGATTAAACAGGATGATCTTAATTAATTTTTAAGTATTTCACTACAATTTTAAACAACAATTATTTGATATACACTCTAAAGTATATAATTACCCCGCTTAAAATTGCGCGCAATTGTAAATGAGTTTCTGATCAGAGTGCAATTATATCTAGGTACTATAGGCGACTGACTCAACACTAATCGTTGTCTAAGCACTGAAAACAATAGTTACAGTCAATACCCGATATAGTGAACGGTTTGATTCAATACCCGAATTGACATATTTATGTCGTTAATTGCTAATTGAGTTGAAATTGTAAAATTAATTTTGTTTTTAAAATAAACAATTTATTAAATCATATTTTTAAATGTTCAAACAATGTAATTTAATTTTCTATTAAATTTAAAAAACAAAATAATATTTATAATTAAATCGAGTATTTGTACTATATTTATAAAAATTAAAATTATTTATAAATTAAAAAACAATTTAATTTAAGAAATCCATTCAAAATAGTTAATTAAATTAAAAGTAGCAATGTACTTCTGAACGCTAGTATTCAAATTCGTCACTTTATTGTTTGTTTAAAGTAAAAGTCGTCAATAATCTGCTATATTGCCCTGCTAAATATTTTAACAAATAAATAAATTTAAACATAGAATTACAATTATAAAATCACTAGATAAACAAACTTGATATATTAATGGTTTCTATTTCAACGTTCTTTCCAACAATTTTGTATTCTTTATGTTTTGGTTCAGAATATTGGACCGAATCCTGATTTTTAGGCCATTTATAGCTAATGTCTTTCATACTATAGCCGTCTGTTTGAGTCAATTATTTTAATATTTAATTAAAATATTTGTATTTAATAAATGTTAGAAATAATGAGCCAATACTCACACGACTCGATATTCAAATGACATTTATAAGTGTTTTCCTCTTCAGTGCATTTAATTGTATTTTTAAGTCTAAATATTAATAAATAATTTG
>JAQFXP010001214.1:0-20762 GCA_034693685.1 Belba bartosi
ACCCATTATAATGAGAGCCGATCATCCGTTTCTGTATCTGATAAGAGATAAGACAAATGATATTATTTTATTCATCGAACAAATCAATCAATTTTAGATTTAAATCATTTATTTGGTTTAAATCTACTTTTTTGGACATTAAGATAATTTGATGAAAATTTTATTACCAATTTAGTTTTTGATCGTTAAATTATTTTAAAATCCCCATTAAATGGATTTGATTATTGATTTGTATAAAGTTCTGAAAAATACTTAAATAAAATTGAGATTCATATTATTAATCATTTTATAAATTGACCGCTATCTGCGATAATATTATTAATTACGTTAAATTTAAGGATTGAGCAGGTAAATTAATCTAGGGAGAATTAGTAGAGGGAGTTTTACATAAAATTTGGCAAATAACCTAGAGGGAGGAGGTGTATCAGTAGAGAAATTTTTTCCAAAATTACTAAAAAATCCATATATTTATAATGAAATTTAACTAGATTTAAACCGGATTTAGAAATAATTTGTAAAATTTTTTCTAAATTTGGTAAAAAAATTCAAAAAATTTGCCGACTGCTTTCAGCAGGGTATCTTAATGCTAGGAATGCTAGGAAATGCCGACGACTTGCTAGGAAAGGAAATAAATTTCAATTTTCAAAACGGAATTTTTGATTAATCCCTTTCATAATCCATTTTAATTCAATTCCAATCAATCAATAGGAATGAATTCATAATCTGAATCCCAACCTATGACTTCTAATCCTGAAATCATAGGCAAATGATTGACAGTTTGTGTCGAATGTCGAGTTCGATGTATTCTTTGGTTTTTGTCATTTGATTAGTTTTGAGAGACGCGACCGACAGACGGCTTAAATATTTCGGGCTGTGAGGGCCAGTGCAAGGGTACAGAATTCAGAGCATCCGTTGAGGACCACTGTCTGATGTCTTCGCCGATACAGAGATATTGATTGGTTGGCCATATGTGAGAGCGACGGATCAGTACTGAATTTCAGTCTTTGCCAATTATTGCCGATCATTGGATACCCGAGAGAAGGAATGTCGTACTTCGCCCGAAGTTCGTCCAAATGTCTTCTAAATCCCGGATCTAAAGTCGATGTTTGAGTCTGTTCTCTCAGCTGTCCACCCATTGCAGAGACGGGTGATCTTCAGCCGAAATATGCGTTTCGTTGTAAACCGACATAACCGCCACTCGAATACTGAGCCGACGGACCACTGAATTTGTGATTAGAACGCAATTAATGTGTTTTTGATATAGATTCGAATCTCAATTTTGACTGTTGACCACTGTATAACCGATACTGTCGATTGAATTGAGGCCATTCTTAATCTCTTCTTCCTATACTTTTTTCTCATTCCATGCCTTTTACCCAAATTAATGTTCGACCCCTTCCTCTCCAGCCATCCCTACCACCACTACCTTTTGAAGACATCATTATAATTGTTTTTCGATTCAATTCGATATACAGATAGATATTGCGTTTGTTTTTATGATTGGAATTGTTATCAAATGTTGCTGCTAATAGTTAATGCTTTTGACAGAAAAAATACAACAATGTCCCTGTTACAATGCAGTTATAATATAATAGTTTGCAATTGTTTATTTGTTAATTAATATAATTGATACAATTATATTAAATAATATTGTTTTTAATTTAGAAAATTTAAGATAAAATCAGCTATTGGTTTCAGACCTGGGGTCGGGCATAAATTTATTGGGCAAAATTCAAACCGATAGAGGCATAAAACTGAAATATAATTTACATTAACTTCTATTGGAAATAGGCTTAAAAATTGTGGCATAATTTGCAGCGAAGAACAGAAATCAAGACATTCCAAAACCCATAATATTAAAGTGAGTTTCCAAAGCTCTCTAACATTGCATACGTTGCAATACATAAGTGCGCATTTTAATAAATCAGCTTTAAATAAATTAATTGGTATAATACAATTAAACCGTAATTCTTAGTAATGTTTAATATTTTTGTAAATTAATTTCGATTTATGATTCAAAGATAATTAATTTGAAAAAATTTTAAACTTTTAAATGTTTAAAAATTATTACTTAACGAAAGCACTAGCCACTAAACAATATAATGAAGTGATTGCGTCTAATTGAATTTAATTAAATTTTAAAATTTTTTTATATGTGAATAAAAAATTATTTGAAAGGCCAATATATAATAATTAATTAGATATAAAATATAGATCTGTGCCCTTAATATTAAAAAAGTTATAACAATTTAAAAATTATGCGAAAACTAGTAATTATGTTTTGTATACTGTATTATACAACAATATTATCTCATGTATTGACCACAAATGGAAAGCATATAATATGTGGTCTGAAAAGCGAGAAATTAGCGCTTTTAACATTTATAACATTATTAAACAAAATATCGATTTTGACAACAATTCACTCGAAACTCAAAACATGGGTTTATTGCAATTATTGCGAAGACCGCAACAGATAATCAGCACTTCTTCGCCGGTCTATTTGTTGGCCACTATCGGCGAAAACTCAATTATTATTTTTGACAATAAAGGTATAAATGGTTTGATTTGAATACTATTTCTAAGACATTAATTGGATTGCAGGCGAAGTACAAAAATGTCGATTAGATGACAAGCAGTTGACCAAAGACTGGATAATTAATTTGTCGGCCAATGACTGTATGGTTAAGGCAATTCAAGTCAATTCGAGTGGTCATCAAAATACTTTTTTGTGGTATAACATATTGTTTATTTCAATTAAAACATTGAAATTAATTTTTATTAATTAAGTTTATTTCTTAATTAGAAATAGAATTTAGAATAGTTTTGAGTTAAATTGAGTTAATAATAATTAAGCTAGAGCAATTAAGAAAAAAAATTGCTAAAAACGCTTAAAATACACAAGTAAATTAGGCTTGTTATTTAACCTAATTTAACTGACATTAGCATAAATTTAGGAGAAAGATAGAGATATGGTATCTATTTGAAGAAATAAAACTAAACAATAAATTCCAATTTTGCCTATCAAGCATTATTAGATTCTTATTTTGAATTTGTGAACAAAATTAAAAATCTTGCTTGCTTATATTGTATATTTGATTTAATTAAAATTGTTATAATCTAAGTATAATTAAAATAAATGCAATAATTTGTGATAATTAAATTTTTCTAAACTATTAAATTTATAAATAATAACATTTCATAATTTCCAAATTCTAATCAATTAACTGAAAATAGATATTAAAATGGGTTTAGACTAAATCAAATAAAAATTCATTAATTAAACAAAAGTAAAAAAAACGTAAAAAGTTTGACTTTCGGGAAAACTATTTATTTATATAATTTTAATATAATTAAATTTACGGCTGGATAGACACGTAAAAATAATTGACAATAATATTTTTAAAAAATAAAATATCTAAATTTAATTTATTTTTATTATTTTTCATATTAATGTAATTAATAAATAGTTTCAAAAATAAAATAAAAAGTTTTATTTATTATATAAATCATTTTTTACATAATATAAGAATCAAATTAAAAATAATAAAATTAACAAGTTATTGTTTTTATAAAATAGTTTTTATTTAATTCTGATTGGTTATTATTAATTTATTAACAAAGGCGGATATTTGCTACAACCTCCTTATCACTACAGTCTATCCCGGATATGGTGAACAGCTCGGTTCCGAAAAAATTGCTTACTATAAGCGGAATTCACTATATGTAATCAAAATTCTATACATAATTAAACTCGGTTCTCAGCAAAATTGTTCACTATAAGCAAGCATTCACAATAAGCAAATTTACACTAAGCGGAATAGACTGTAGTCATTTCGAAAAATTACATCTGCATGTCTCTAACCCCCGCCCCACCCCTAAGAAATAAAATAAAATACCACTATATTTATAAATAATTTAATTAAAATTAAACCAATCGTTTAAATCATGGAATCGACAATAATTTTAGAAATAGTGTTTAAAGTGGTCATGATGTCGGAGGTAGGTATGGTGTCAGTGGTGGTTGTGCTGGTAGTGTTGGTGGGGTCGGTGGTCGTGTAGGTTGTGTGGGCGGTGTAACTCTGATAAAAATTAATCCCTTAAATTATTTAAATGCAAACATTCTTAAGGTCTCTACCCCCTCCCCCTCGTTTGCAAAAGTTCGCTTTAGCCGACACCCCCCTCCCCCCAAGTGCGAACGTAATATGTGAATCACCCCTAATGTAAAAAGTTAGATGGTTTCAATCATAAATTATATTACGGTAAAATATTAAATTTTGTTTAATTTGTCAATTATTTGACATCTCGTTTGACTTCCTTTTGAACTAAATTTGAACGCATCGTAAAGCTATTGGAATTCACTAAACGTTAGGCAAATATTATGACTTTTGATGACTATTGAAAGAATTAAATTAATGAAAATGAGCTGACTTTGTATGATCCCAACTGACCTAAATACTTTTCGACAATATGCAAGTGGCTAAATGCTTTTGGCCAATATTTATTTCGCTAAAAGCCGATTTTAATGCATTTTGCCAAAACAATTTATAGCAGGGTTATTTATACGCAAAATAAAAAATATTTAAAGACTAAAAATAGAAATAAGTTTTTAAATTAAATGTTAATACAGTATATACTTGATTTTAGCAAATCGAATTATATTAAATCTCAATTATAGCAAAGCAATGTTGATGCACCAACAGGAAAGTAGTAATGGTAAAATGCACAGGATAATTCGAGTTTATCAACAATTTTTTAACGCATCAAGCGATTGCTAATATCGAGTTTATACTGTATATATTATCGCAGTATTTTAAAATATAAATTAATTCAATTAAAATTTTATCACAAGTTTTCTTGATTGTAATCATATCAAAAGAATTTAAGAGTAGAGTATAAAATATTTTTGGATTAACTCAAAATACTTTATGCGAAATGTATATTGGCGAGATGGATATACAGTTGAGTGAATGGTTTTGTATACTGTGTTAAACAATGTTTCTATTTTTCACAAATATAAAGTGAAATAATGTAAATAATATTCACAGCATATGTAGAAAATTCCAGTCATTTGTTGAATTAATCGATTGCTTTTCAAAATAAAAATAACATAAAGAAACAAAACTACTGTTTACTGAGTTCACTGTATTTTAATGGACTGTATTGTTGATTTGTTTGAATAAAACAATGTCGACTCAAATATAACGCTAATGTAATTCATGATTCTTATGATTCTAATAAACCAAATGATTGATTTGATATGATATGAGGTCTTCGAAGCGTAATTTGATTAGGAATAGCCTTATGCGGTATAACCACTAAGTTTTTTGCCAAAACTTAATGTACGGTACAATACAAACCCTAAACAATGTCTTTATTCCAACAAATTTAGCATCAATTCAATCAAATACTTTTACTCTTATACTTGTTTTACAGCAACTATTAAATTAATATTAATTACCGGTATATTAATTAATAATAAAAATTAAATATTTCACAAATCATAACAAATAGTTTTAAAATTTATGACTTACCTGCTCTAAATTGTAAAAATTATTTTCTAAAATTTATGCATGATAATTTGTCATTGATAAATATTTATAAAATTAGAAAAATTAATTTAAAAAAATAAATTGCAATTATACTAAATATTAAAAAAATAAATATACAAATAATTGATTGAATTGACATAAAACACTAGGAGTTGTACTGTATATAAAGTTTTGGCCGAAAAAACCCTTTGAGTATAACACAAATCGGACGCAAAAGCGATATATTTTGCGATAACAGAAAGACTTTTTTGTTGCCAATAATGAAATATTAGATTATATGAAAAAATCTATATAGACTATATAAGACTTGAATAAACTCTGAGAGCATTAATAAAATGAGAGAACTTTTAAAAAGTAATAACAAATAATTTATTAATTAACAAAATAATAAGAGAATCACTTCCAGCAAACAACAATCGCCGGGTGCTTTTCCACCCGTTCCTCGAGATCATAATAGCTTATGAGAGCTTTACAACAGATTTGGTCATAACTATGGTTTCCATCGAAGAACCGGAAGAGTCCTCTTTGATTCTCAACCGAATGAGGCTTTGGAACCAAAAATATCGGATATTTCTGAAACCTTCGGATAAAGCCTTTCATTAAACCGAATTTAATCAGTTTTTTCTCATCGATGCCATGAGCGGACGGATTGAATTTCATACAAAGGTCTTTCACTGTCATTCCCGGACACATATGGCAGTAGAGCTGGAATATCGAGCGAAAGGTTGGCAGTTGTTGGCTCTCCTGTTTCGATACATATCTGCAAAGACTGCAAATATTAGTTTAATTCAAACAAATTGAAACTTTAAACAAATTTTGAAATCAATTCAGTGCAGACCTACTGCACTCGTCCTGAAGGCTCGTATTTTCGGCCAAATGGACCAAAAGAGGTGTCGATAAGTAAACGTTCGAATATTGAAATATAGGAATTAAAGCTATAATTCCGTAATAAATCATATTCTGAACGCATGCCTTCACAAGACTCACTTCGACGTCCGCTTCCATTGCTATTCGGGAAATGTGTCGAAAGCCGTCGATGTAGGGAAGGATCTGTTGTGCGATTCAAACCTTAATTACTAAATGCAGTGCTTTTCGATCAACTGGTAGAGAGTTTATGACAGACTTTTCGGTTATTCCTAATTTTGGTATTTACTGTATATTTCTCATTGGATTATCGCTCAAAAGTATATAATTTAATTTAAATATATTCTAATTAATAAGTTATTGAAAACATATATTAAAAGCAAAAAACAAAACAATTAGACAAAAGAACAAAATCTAAACAAAACAAAACATAAAAATATGTCATATTTGTTGTTCTCCTATACCTTCACACATATATAGTCCAACTGAAAGGCAAAGACAGAACTGAATTAGTTTTCAAACTATAGAAGAGTCACAACAGAGATATGAAATATCGGAAACAAAACGCACAATAGAAGAGATAACAGTACTGTTACGGTAACAACAAATTGTTAAATTGTTCTAGCTTAATAATAATAACACTATTAATAATACGATTTATATATATATAATATGCGTTACTCTAATAATGTTAAACCAAAATTTTAAAATTTTATAATATTTATAAATTAAAACACAAATAAATTATAGAATAATTATCGAAAAAACATAAAAATTATATTTTTCATCAAAAACCGATAACTCATTCTCTGATTATGAAATTAAACAATTAATTTAAAAAACATTAAATAGATTTAATAAATATAAATGAATTGTTGTATAACCTGTTGAGTGGTTAGATCCCATTGACTCGGAGTTATTGAGAGTTGAAGAACAGGCACGTGATAGTCCTGCACCTGTTGGGGGTCGGGCTGTACCCGCGCCACCTTCAGATGGATGGTTGTCGACGGGGCTGTCGATAAGTGGCAAAAATTATTTTCAATAAAATTCTTGTATTTTAAACAACAAAAACAATAAAATTAAAAGCAATCCAGAAGTTGATGGCAGAGATCGCAATCCAATCAAAGACTATCTAATCTGCGAATCACTTATTCAGATCTTATTGAGAGCAACAAAAGCAGAGCATTAGAGCACCGGAGCATCGGTTGCCAACTGACCATTGGATCGGTTTTAATAGAAATCTATTTGCAATCTATAACTCATAGCTTACAGACTATTATAGAACAAACTCGAGTGGAGTTGAGTTGATCTTTGATTGCACTTAAAATCATCGGTAGTTTCGACTTCTTCTGCTCGTCGGACAGAAACCCGAACTCCAGTTCCAAATGAATCAAATAATTGGCTAATTTTCGGACAATCGGTTCGTATTGTGTTGTCCGCAAAGAAGCGGAACAAACGAAACACAAATTGAAAATAAGACGATTTCGCGGATACTTCGGGTCATTAATACCGATCGGAAAACCGAGTATTTTAAGTCCCAAAGCATTGCTGTTCAGACATAATAAGACATTAATTACTCAAAAGGCAACGAATGTATTGAATGTATCGAAGGTGTCGTACACTGTAATCAACTTTCCCTGTAATTCAGTTTTCGGAATCAGATATACGTTCAGAGAATCGAAACTCTCTTTCGAGACATAGTCTTCAGGAATCTGTAAATCGATTCAAATCGAGTTTAGATTTAGACTTACTATGAGTGCCATCGACTTGATTACTGCTTTTGGAACATCCGAACATGCTAACGGCTAATTAATAATTGACATGATCATTTTCGACAATATATATCGAATAATTTTAGGCCCCCAGTGGCGGCTAAAACTAATATAATTAGCCATTAGCATGTTCAGATGTTCCATAAATAGTAATTAAGTTTCTTAAAGCCGTAAACAATTAAAGGGCACTCAGGGTTAGACTTAGAGTCAAATGTTTTTGTGCTGTTATTGTGTTGGTTAGACCTGATATATGAGTTTGGGTCCAACCGTGTGATGAAATTCACAGAAAAATACACATTTTATTTGACTCTCCCTTTGATGAGCTCTAAAATTGAGTAAATTGTTTGAATTAATCATTTGATTGTTGTTTTCGTTTGTTTTCATTATATTTTGTTTATGTTTTCAATTTCAATCAAAACACAAACAATGTCTGCAATTGCTTGACTGCAAGGTTTGAACGAAATTTGTGTAGAGTTTGATTCGTTTGGAGCGAATAGTCGGTTGATCTCTGGTTTGTATTAATATTAATAACGTATTATATGTCTGTCAGTAATCTATGGACTATAATATATATACAGTATAAGGTATATATACTACAATATACTATACTATACTATAATATATCAGTCTATAAGACATGTCTTCTTCGCTGTAACTGCAAATCATTGTCAGCTCTGAAGCTCTCATTTGATTCAATTTACAAATTATCTGTTCATCGCTTTTGGCAACAATTGAGCCAAAACTCAGTTAATTGATGACTGTTTTGGCCGTCGATTGAGACAAACCTTATATTCTATACATCGAGAGTTGAAAATAAGTGAAAATATATAAAATGTTAATAACTTTAAAGACATTACAACAACAGACCTTCAAAATAGAGATCGAACCGAACGCTACGGTAGGGCTCAGACATGTCTCGACTTGTCTTAAGTGTTTAACCATTTATTATCTTATCTTCTAATCGATTGACGAATGTTTAGGTAAAACAACTGAAAGAGAAGATCGAGTCTGAGAGGGGAAGCGAGTACTGCACGGAATGGCAAAAACTCATTTACGCCGGTATTGGACATTGAGTTTGGGTTTGGGTTTGAGTTATGTCTTAACCATTATTTGATCCAAATTTAAGGCAAAATCCTTTCGGACGAGAATTTGATAAAAGACTACGAAATGGACGAAAAGAAGTTCGTAGTTGTGATGATCGCAAAGCCGAAGCAGTCCTCCTCTCCGACCGACTCGACCGCCACTCCGACCACAGCCACGACCAGCATCTCTTCGGCGGCCACTTCGACGTCCGCCACACCAGTGGCCGTCTCTGACCCGAAGACGTCGACAGAGAAGCCGACAGAAGTCGCCGGATCTCAAAGTGAATCAATTGCTTCGACGACAGCCGCGAGTTCGACGCCTTCGGGTCCGGAAGTGTCTTCGGGTGTAACTGCGGCCGAGTCTACCATAGTTTTGGGCGAAGATTACCAGAAAATGGTTAAACAGATAATGGAAATGGGGTACGAGAGGGAACAGGTGGAGAAGGCCCTGAAGGCCAGCTTCAACAACCCGGACAGAGCCGTTGAGTACTTAGTGACCGGTTTTCCCGCAGACCTGAGCGAAGCGGTGCCGCAGGACTCGAACGAACCGAATGTGAATCGAAGCGCAGCAGCGGTTGAGCCAACGGGCGGTGAAGAGAATCCGTTGGAGTTCCTGCGCAGCCAACCCCAGTTCCAACAGATGCGTCACGTGATTCAACAGAACCCACAACTGCTCAACGCTGTGATGCAACAGATCGGCCAAAACAATCCACAACTTCTTCAGTTGATTACACAAAATCAAGAGGCCTTTGTGCGCATGCTTAACGAGCCCACTCCCGGAGCCACCACCACCTCCACCGCACCCCAAGGCGCCCAAGCCACACAATCACCCGCTGCCCAGGCCCAGGCCCAAGTCGGTGGTCAGCCCTCGAATCTCGAGAGTCTGATTGGTTCGGCACAAGTGACCCCACAGGACAAGGAGGCCATTGAACGGGTATTTGAGTATTGATTGTTTGATCGTTTAATTGTCTCTAATGTCTAACCATTAGCTCAAAGCGTTGGGATTTCCGGAATACCTGGTAGTCCAGGCCTACTTCGCATGTGATAAGAACGAGAACATGGCGGCCAATTTCCTCCTTTCCCAGGGTTTCGATGATTAATAGTTTATTATATATTTAGAAATACAGACATTTTGTTACATTTGTCTTAATGTCGTTTTGTGTCAAAAACATTGCTTTTTTAAAAACAAAACAAAATTTGTCACTAAATAGAAATGTCTTTAATTTCTTAAATACAATACAATAATACTTTTATCCAACGATTGCTTAAATGCTCTTAATTTTGCTCTTTTTCATCGATTTATATCAAAATCAAAATATTTTTTGTTGTCTTTTCTTAAATCAATTCGAAGGCTAAACAACATTTGAACCAATGATCCAAACATTCGTTGATTTGCCCTAAAGTTTGTTTTTATATTAATTTTAAGTTCAATCGCTAAAAGCAATCAAAAGTAATAAACAAAACGACAACCAATTCATTGAACAGTTTTTTCAACACAAAAATATTTCAAAAAAAATCATTTTTACTTAAAAATAAATATATATTTGCTTTAATTGGAGTATAAATATAGAAAACTAATGATTAAAGATATCTAAAACTATAAGTAATTATTTTTTATTAATAATTTAATCAGTCATACAGTATATACACATTTGTGGCCCCACTTAATGATATCATATCAATAATAACTTACAAACTAAGACTCACAGAATTAGATCACATTTAATGGCACAATAAGTTCGACTGTATTTTCGTAACGCTTTTAATCATAAGAAAAAATAATATTTTTAAAAAACGTTACTTCGAATCACAAAATCGTATTTTTAGAGAAGGAATTCGACTTTTAAATCATGCTTTGAATTGAGAGAAAATCCTGAGTCCGAGTAGTGGTTAAAAAATACTGTTAAACAAAAAATGCAAAATTAAAAAATGAGCAAAAAATTTCTTATTCCAAACAAACTTTGTTTTCCACAGTAAATCAAACAATTAATTCATAATTAAAGTTATTATTTGAGCTATAATTGACAAAACAATTTGAAAATAAACAAATAATTATGCAATTGAAGCAACTTTTTGTCGAATAAATAAATGATAAAAAGTGGTGGAAGTACTCAAAGTACTCACAATCGGAACAATTTCGAGATCAATGCTTTAGTGAAAGGCACTTAAAAGAGTGTTCAAAGTGTTTAACAATTATTTTGAAATTCTTATGCCATAAATAGGGCCGAACAGAGACTTAGGCCTTAAAAGTAATGCATCGAATCGTTCGACTGGTTTAGAGCTCACTCCGGCGCCCATACTCGCCCTACAGAGTTCGCACACAAGTAAACAAATATATACATATACATACATACATATATATATATATATATACATACATATATATATACATATATATATATACACATATATATATACATACATACATATATACATACATACATATATATATAGGTATACATATATATTTGATTAAGTTATGAGCTATGGAATAGCCATAAAACAAACGAACAATTGCTTAGCTTAAGAGTTAATTTGTTGTTTAGTTCATCATTAAGTCAATCAATTCATGCAATATTCAAACCTTTCAGACATGCATTCATTTAAACTAATTGTCGGGACATCTCATTACTAGACTAGTCGTCATTTACAGTATAGAAGCGTATAATTAATGTTCAATACATTATGTGTTCGAGAATTTAATTAAACAAATAGAGACTAATATATCAATGAATGGCTATATTTAATGAGTGTTCGATCGTTTGCTGCCTTTAGTTCAATCAAAACATCACAAAACGAGTGTTTGTCCGTCGCTTCACAACAAAGCAGATCCAGAGGTTTAGATGGTTTAGACGCCATAATTAACTGCAAGTCTTTCCTTTAAAATAATCGGAAACTGTTCGGAAAATCGGCGCCAATTCTCTTCTCCGACTTGATTCTTGAATCCGTGCAATATCTGCAATATATACAACACAATCAGTCGGTTCGGGTTTGGCTCCGGGTGGGCCAGTCAGGGCAGGGGTTTGAGTTACCTCGTGAAACATCTGCTTTAGGTCCTGTTTCGGGCTATTCCAAGAGGCGACGGCATCGCAAAAGAATATGAACTCCTGTACGACTCCTCCCGGGTTGACACCAATCATACCACAGATACCTCTGAATGCAGAGTCCTTTTCCTCGTTATCACGAATATTACGCAAAGAGGAACACCTGAAACAAGACAAACAAGTCTTACATCAAATCTAAAACGTTATAACCTTTCAGATAGTTTTAATCATTTGTTTTAAACATAGATTCGATGTTTTGTTCAATAGATTTGTATAAATGATTGAAAAATAGGGATAAATAATAAACTTATGAAAAGACAAATAAATAAATAAATAAAAGAACAAAAATAAATGAACGGAATACAGACCAGGGACGTATAAATTGATGTAACATAGGGGCCACTTCTTCTGGACACACCAGACCCAACCGACCGATTGTTATGGCTATCAATCAATTCAATCGATAACACAATTGACGTATTGATTGTGAATTCATTTACGTTTTAATTGCCGGCAATTAATCAGTTTTTAAATTATAATAATTTTTATTAATAAAAGACAAACGAAAGCCACGGAAAAAGAATTTGAAAAAAGAAACAAAAAATTAATTATAAGACAACACAATAAATATAACTCAATTAGAACTCAATCAAAACAAACTAATTTCAATGCATCAGTCACTCGGGTATCGATCTCTGGCCTACCTGTGTTCTCGAGTAAGGTCTTAGGAGTGCCGGGTTGGTTGATGATAGTGATCAGTTGCGACAAAACCATTGGGATATACGGCTTCATCTCTGCGTTCAGTTTGACGGCAATCTCGCCAATCGCCCAGGTAGCATTGTTGCACACTGAAATGTACTCCGGCTTTAGGTTCTGCCCCAGGATTGGCAAAAAGTCGGCTAATGTTCGAATTGAGGAATTGAGGCAACGATTAGTCAAACGATTCAAACAGCAATTATTGCTTTACTAAACTAGAGGTCAAGGGTCAGTCAGTACGAATACTAAGTGTCACATATTTTGATTCAATATTTCATTACTATTATCATCACTCGATTCAAAGAACTTGTGGTTTATATGCACTAAAAGCCAAACCTACCTATGCATGGGTTAACATGTTGGAAACAAGCTTTGGTCAGATCGCCCAGGAGAGCAAAAGAGCTCTGACGCACTTCAGGCATCGGATCCTTTGGACAAATCAATTCATAATTGTCAGACAAATTGGCAAACAATGTGGTCATACGGCCATACCTGCATGCATTGGTACAAGAGCTGCATTATGTTACTCGACACCACCAGTGACTCCATATGTCCGTTAAGACCTTCAGCTAAACCACTCAATAGATCCAACGCAACAATCATAAAGTCTTTGTTCGGGGGATCGAACTGTTCCGGATGTTTGGCGTTTGCCTATCAATGCATTCAAATTCAGTCAATCAATCAATAATTGAATAAATTGTTCAGTTTTTGTCGAATTAATTGATTTAATACCAAATTTAAGTTAAGAGTTTGCTCTACGAGAGACAGACAGCGCCGAAACACTGGTTCACAATAGGGAAGGAATCCGGACTGGAGTGCTGTGGCCACAGACGACAAACACTAATCGACAACAAAAACATACCATTTGTTAGAAAAATCGATAGAAGAGTCGCAGTTCGGATGAATACCTCTAAAAGTGGAAATAAGTCTTTGTCGTCGTCTTTGAGCAAATTCCACTTCTGGATGAGTGGAGGCATCAGTAGGTTTATGTACTCCTGTTTGTTGAGGTGATGGCCAACAGAGTCCGCAAGAGTTCCGATCGCGTCGTAAAGTATTAACAGATTTTTGTGCTTTTATTGAAACGAAAAAACAAATCAATCAATAAATTCAATTCAAAGCCAACTCTTAAGCCAATCATACAATACCTGATATTTACTAAAAGCAAAGACTAGTGTTTGAAGAATGAATTCTAAGTACGGAACCAATTCAGTACAGGCCTCCTCTTCCAGAGTAGCAAATGCACTACAGGCCGCCTCCTGGACCCTCTTGTTTGCATCCAATACTCGTTTCAGAAGCTATTATTTGTATCAATCAATCAATCAATTGATTTACTCGAAAATGAGTGAAAGCCTTAGCCATACCTCAGTCATCAAAGGCTTAAGAAAGCGGTCGTGTTGTTGCTGAACCACCCAATGAGAGTATCGGCTTAATGTCCAGCATGTGATCGACCGAACCAGTGCTTTCTTCTCCGCCAAACAAGTTATTAAATATGGAATCAGTTCTGGCAAATGAGGGATCATTCCGGTCATACATCCTGTGAGACATGGGTTCAAAGGTTAAGACAATCTAAGTGAGTGAGTGAGAGAGAGAGAGAGTTGACTCAGAATTGTGCCAAACCTTCTGCAATGGCTCCCAAAGCCAAAACAGCCGACTCTTTGACGACCCAGTCCTGATGGAAGAGCGTCTCTTTGAGTATAGGTAGGACTACGGGCAAGAGCTCGTCGTGGAAGACATTGGCCAAGACGTCGAGTGCGGCCGCAGAACACTTGCGGAGATTCCAATCGGAGAGTGAATTGTCGTCGTTGTCATCGTCGGAGTCGTCTTCGCCGTTCTCTTCGTCGTTGTCCTCCATATGTCTCTGTGCGTGAGTTCGAGACCTATGAAACCGGGGTTTGATGTCCTCCTCCTTGTCCGGAATCATTTCGTCCTCTTCTATGTCGCCCTTCAGTAGAATTATATCGATTTCCGAATATTTCATTCGACGCATCAGAATAGGGATGAGTCGCGAGAGATGTCCCGAAAGTACTTCTTTACAAATGGGTTGTTCGGCCAGAGAGAGCCAGAACTCACAGGCCTCTAACGCCACGTTTTCATCCGAGTCTTGCGTTCGCATTAACATATACTACGAATTCAATATAAAATATGTTTCAATTAATTCTTTCATCGATTAAATCAATATTAAATCCAATGAAATGGGTTTTAATGATTTGCTTTTCTTTCCGGGTCTGAACCGTTCGGGTAATTCAATTTAACCGAAGGAGCGATTTGGAAAGGGATGGAAAGACAATGGAAGACAAAACTAACTTAATTGGAAACCAAGTCTCACCTCAATTATATTGTGAATGTGAGGAATGAGTCGATCCATCCGTACCTCTAACAACATGACTAGTGCTCGACAAACATTTCTGCGAACCTCCGCGTCTTCATCAGAGGCCAAATGGAATAAATTCTGTTTTTGCAAAACAAACATAAATAGTACTAAAAGACTGAATCGAGTGAACCCATTGTGAATGAACCCATACCTCAATGAATGAGTCGATGTGTAACATCAGGGCCTGAGTGCGACTCATAATGAATTGGTTGACACAAGCGATGGCATGGGATCTGATTTTGTTACTATTATGCGTAAAGAATTGCAAAAACTTCGGAACCAGTATATTGAGCGGCCGGTTGAGGGCATCGCTGTCCAGCACTTCCGAAGAGTCTTCGCATATCTTTTGAAGCGCACCAAACGCTCCTTCACAGGCGCTATAGTCATTGGAGTCGAGCATTTGGACCAATCGGGGCAACAGTTCGGGCCAATTGATTAATTCGCCTTTGGATGCAATGGTCGTAATAAGAATGCCAACAGTGGCCCGAATTAGAGGCGACGGATCGCCTACACTCTCCAGACATTCGCTTTTTATGAATTGCGTCACTTCCGACGGGAACTGATGTAAGTGCGCCTTCACATTGTTCTTCAGAATCAGACCACTCAGCGAACGGGTCGGTTCATCTGCACAAGACATACAGACATACAATCACTTCAGTCTCAGACATACAGCCCCATACAGGCCTACACTGCAAACTGCCGGCACTGCCGGCGCTCAGCCAAACATACCTTCGGTTTTCAATTTAGTTAAAACAAAAATCAAATAATTATTAAAATCCGGATATTTGTTGAGTTCTTCTAATTTCTGAAATATATCAATAAATACGAGAAATGTATTAAATATCAAATCATTAAAACCTAAACAATGGCTAAAATGAGATAACAATAAAACGATGTTTGAGTTTGAGGGTAGGGTAGGGTAGGGTAGGGTCGGGTCGAATGTTGGCTGACCTGCTGGACAGTCCTCTGTGTCTGAGTATCGGGTGATTGTGATTCTCGAAGAAGTTGTAGTATTTGTTCCAAACCGTCTTGTCTTGGAGTCCACGCCATAAGCATTTTAGGCGTTTTGTCAATCGGTTTATCCAAACATTTAATTCAAGTCTTAATTTAATTACAATTTACACTAAATCTCAGTTCAATTAATTTCAATATTAATTAATAACAACTAAACAAATCATTAATTTAGTCAAAGATTTAGTGTTTAATCAGTTTTATCGCTATTTTTAGTCGATTTTGTTATAAATTATTTATTAATTTTCTCATTCGTTTAAATCACAAAATATAATATAAATAATAATCAAAATAATTGGTTCAAAATATCATAATTTAATATAATTTAATTGATTTAAAGCAATTATTAATTAGTAAAATAGATTAAAACAAATAAATGTATCGAAAATGTGTGAAAAAACATGATTTGCAGTCCATTTGATTGCATTAGTAATGGAGTCCTACTTCTGAAGGCAAAGGCAAAGGCAATGCAATGCAGAGGCAAAGCAAAGGCAATCCAATGCCAATCCAATGGCAATCACTTTCTTTATTACAGTTTGTTCTCAATGTTCGAGAAGTCACTGCTATTTCTAGTCTAGTCCTCAATATAATAATACAGTACAATATAATATAGTAGGCTAGTTATAACAGTTGAATCAATTCTCTATACGTTTAGCTAGCTAGACTTTAAGTTAGCGCTCAGATCAGCTTGAGAATTTTAATGCGAAACTATTAGAGAATTTATTCTATTATTATACTGCGCCAACTGTATTAAACTATATAATAAGTATATTAATAATTAAAGCATTGATTCTGACCATTCGAAATTATCGTAGCAAGTTATAGGATGCAAATATTTTTTTTTGTATCTGAATCACATCTTTTAGACTATTTTAGAGAAGTTTTATTATGACTATTTTAGTAAAGTAAAAATTTATTTTTTTTAATATAAAAAAATGTTTTCTATTACTTAAAATTAACTTAAAATAATTAACAAGTTTCTAAATAATTGACTAACAATATTTTTGCCAAATCTTTTATAATAAAAATGGGGTGTTCTTTTTGTGAACCAAATATCAAAAAAGGCATGTTAGTTTTTAAAATAGAGTTTTATCTGATTTTCTCCCTTTTACAATTTTGATTTTAAACATTTTTAAAAATAAATGTTAATTAAAAATATTAACTGATAAAAATAATGTGAGCAAATTTAGCAACTATTTAAACGATTATTTTGATTAAAGTTTTTTATGCTCCTATAAAGGGTTAGATAAATGCCTATTTGTCCATGCTTTATAATTAATTTTTAATATTTTATTCAATCATTTATTGCATTGCATTTGCTTTTTCCTCAATGCGCTCAAACGCCGGTCTTTTATCACATTTTGGCTCTAACTTTGAATAGAAATTAAAGTTAATAAGTTAATATGTTATTTTTGAAAATTTTTAAAATTTTAAATTAATGTTGGATATTTTTGGTTGTTTTAAATTAGATATTGAGTAAGTCCGGCGTTTCAGAGAGCGGCGTTTCAGAGAGAGAGAGAGAGAGAGAGAGAGAAAGAGAGAGAGAGCAGGAGAGAGAGAGAGCAGGAGAGAGAGAGAGAGCAGGAGAGAGAGAGCAGGATAAGAAGAGAGAGTATGAGGGAGAGGGAAAGAAGGAGGAGAGAGAAAGGCGGGGAGAGGCAAGGAGAGAGAGAATTATTTCAAGTTTTTAGCCAAATTTTTTTTTGTTGGAAAAACCATCCCCTGATTCCCCTGGATCGGCCGATCTTCTCAATTTTTTATGTATATTTAATTTATTTTTAGTTAATTTTTAAATTTAATTTAATTTAACCAGATTTAAATTGAATTTAGATTAAATCAAAGATTTTAAAATGTTTAATTTAAAAATTGTGATCAAAGAGGAAAGATTATTTTTCAAAAAATTTGATCAAAACCCTAACGTAAATATCAGGAATAAATATTTTAATGCTTTTAACCTTAGTTAATTATGATTTAATTTAACTCATCTTAATTGAATTTTAATTGGATTTAGCATTAATTTTAAAAATGTTTTAAATATATTTTTGAAGAAATGTATATATTGGTTCGAGAGTTGTCATTTCCTCTTCCCCGTTGAGCATATTAGCAACAAAGGAAAATTTTTAGATTTAAAATTTCTTTATTAATAACAAAAAAATATTTTATTTCTTTATTTACAGCGGAATAAAATTAAAAACTCATGTTCTTTTATTAATAACGGAAAAATCAAATTTCTTTATTAACCAACTACAATAAAAAATAGTGTAAAATAGGTTACTAGTAAACAAAGATGAGCGAAATAAATAAAAGCAAGCTGTTAATAAAAACAATAAATATTACAAAAGATGTATTATTATTAAAAAAATTTAAAATTATAAATTATAAATTTAATTTAAATTAAAATTTTTTATTAACAATATATATATTTGATAATAAAATGAATCAATTTAAAATTGGAAAACACTTTAATTAATAATGTTAATAAAAAAGTTTGAGTTTAGATTATGTATTTGGTTGTTGATAAAAGATATTGTTTTGTAAGTTGTTAATAAAAAGAAATAGATATTTTGATGTATATTATGAAAGTTATAATCAAGAAAAATTTGTTTTTGATAATAAGTTTATTAGCACATCCCTAAGAATATCTCGCTCAATATCATCTCAGATTAATTTTATTTTAAGTTTTACATTTTTAGCTTATTATTTATTTTAGTAATTTTATAATATTTTAAATATTTATTAACCAAACTAAACTTGTTTTATTTTGAAATTAAACAAATTGTATAAATAGGTTGATTTGTTAGGTTTTGTTAGAGAAATTAGGTTGTTAATAATGAGAGTTAAGAGTATTGATATCAAATCAATAGAGCTTAACATATATTGCTGTTAATAATGATAAATGAGTGTGTTAATTAAAAATTGGTATTGTCTTTTAATATAAAACTGTTAATAAAGAGAAATAAGTTAATATTCGCCAGTCTGTTATTTAAGAGACATAATTGTATTGGTTGCAAATTGATAAATTCTAACATACAGCCGTCGCTAAAACTATCTATATAGCTAAAAACGAAATAACTGAATGATCCTTGATTATTTTATCATAATTTTTTTTATTGCAACTATGGAATTTCTTGACCGATCTACCATACAAATATTTTTGAATAATACCAACTAGGTTATTTTTAAAAAATTAAAATGTGTTTTGAGTTAACTATTAAGATTTAAAAAAATTTTAAATATACAAATTATTCATTGATCAAAATAATTGTTGACATCTATTTTTATTTTTGAAATCTTAAAAAGTTACAATTTGTCACTACTTTAAACTTTTAAAAACCAAGAAAATTAAATTAAAAATTTTTAAAATAAATTAATTAAAACTAATAATTAATTTCTATTTATAATTATAGTTAAGTGTAACAATGTAGAATATTTTAAAAATAATAATAAATGTAAACAATAATTTTTAATGTAAAACTTTTTAATTATTTGTTAATTAATTCAAAAAACATATTAATTTATAAATTAATATTTCTGGGGAAATATTATTACATTAGATTTGCAATAAAATATTATAATTATTAAAAAATATTTTATTGTAAAATAATCAAGGATCTTTAATTTATCACATTTTAAGATATAAAGTTAATTTTAACGAGGGTGATTAAAGGAACAATTGTTTATATTGATTTTTATTTTTAAAATATTTGGTTACCCCTAGGTTTTTGGCCACAATTTTTGAAAAAAAACCTTCCCTGATCCACACTGGATGGATCAACTTTTTTAATCCCTGATTTAAAAAACATACTAAAATTTTATATTTTTATATCTGAAGGCGATTTAGTTACCATGGCGGTATTAATCATTGTATACCGCCAACCACATCGAAAATATCTAATACTACAACTGGCGCTCTATACCACAAATAACGGTACATAAATTTTTAAACAAAATTTAAATGTTTAGTCAAAATTTTTTTTAATTTAAAATTAAATAGACCAATTATAAATTATCTTTGGTTTGAGTATCTGGCAAATTTATTTTAACTATTTGTAATAAAATTTAAAATATATAATTTGATGTTTTAGTAAATAAGAATTAAATATTCAATTTTAAGTTAACGGTATAAATTGTGCGCTTAAGAATATTAAGATTGCAAATTATTATATTATTAATAATTAGAGCATTGATTTTGACCTATTGGGACTATCGTAGCGGTTCATAGGCCGACTTCTAAATTTAGTTTGCATCTGAATCACATCGTTTAGACTATTTTAGCAAAGTTTTATTTTGCCTATAAATGCCTATTTTAA
>JAQFXP010001215.1:0-20752 GCA_034693685.1 Belba bartosi
AATTTTCCCTAAATTGGTGCTAAATCCGGTTTAAATCCAGTTAATTTAACTAAATTTAGTTTAAATCCAGTTAAAATAGGCAAAATTTCATCATAAATATATAGGTTTTTTGGGCGTTTTTGGAAAAATCCCCTCCTTGATCCTCCCCTAGGTTTTTAGTCAAAAATTTGAGAAAAATCCCTCCCCTGATCCCCCCCTGGATCGGCCGACCTTCACAAGCCCTGAGAAATATAAAATTATAAGTATAACCATTGTCTTAAAATTATTGAGAGTTCAAAAGTGCTAATTAATTATTTTGCTAACAAATACAACAGGATGAAGCATACTTTACATGTAATTGTAAAAAAAATATTAATTTATTATAAAAACTGTCTTACAAAATTTTTATACAGTCTAAATTATATAAAGAATTATTTTAAATTTTAATTTTGACTACCAGTGTCATGTTTAAGTCTTGGTCAAACAATTTTTATCAGACGTTGTGCAAAACTTTTCAGCAATAGTTCTATAGGTATTCTAAAGTATTTTCGCTTTTATAAAATTATTTTTAATTAAATTTAAAAAATTTTTATATTAAATTAAATTTTTTTTACTTTATTGCTGTTTTAAACACAAATATTTAAAGTTGAAATAAAATAAAATGTAATATTTTATTACAGTTAAAGTCCAGTTTTATTTTACGGCGATAAAATTTATTAAAATATATAAATTAATGTTAAAAATATTAATGTCTAAAATAGTAATAAATATTTTTGTTTGTAAAATATTTAATATTTTTTGATTTAAATATTTTTAGCATTAATATTTAATATGCTACTTTGTTGTAGTTTTTATTTTCTAAAATTTATTTTTTTGCAATATACATATATTTTTTATTTAATATAATGTATAATGTCAAAAATAATAATATAAAAATTTTAAAGTAATTTTCTAATTAAGATCATTTACTATTTATTTTATTACTATTTTTATTATTAACAAAGTAAACTTAAATTTTTTTAAAATAAATATTTTTGTTTTAACTATATAATATTTGTTATTAACATTTTTAAAATTAAAATTTTGACATTATTATATAAACAATTATTTTCGGCATAAAATGTAATAATTTTTGCAAAAATGTATATTGCAACAACATATTACAATAAAACCGGAGATCGATAAGGGGGGGGTTAGGCAAAAATCCCGCAGGTTTTGAAAATTTGGATTTATCTTCCCCTAGCATTTGGTCCGAAAAAAGAACCTTTCCTCAATTTTTTAGGGTTTTTGCCCTAAATTAGAAAATTTTCCTTAAATTGGTGCTAAATCCTGTTTAAATCCCGTTAATTTAACTAAATTTAGTTTAAATCCAGTTAAATTAAACAAAATTTTATCATAAATATATAGGTTTATTGAGCGTTTTTGGAAAAATCCTTTACTTAATCACCTAGGTTTTTAGCCAAAATTTTGACAAAAATTCCTTCCCTGAATCGACTTTATCGATCTTTGAATAAAAACAACTTTGCTTAAGTTTAAATAACATATTTTTTTATTTAAATTACTAAATATTTTATTACATTTAGATAATTTATAAACGTTTTATTGCTTTATGAAAGTTAAAAAATAAAATAATTTAAAAATTTTTATAAGTTTTATAACAAAACTAAAAACATCTGTTCATTGAAGACACGTTGAAATAATGAAGAAGTTATACAAAAAACTATACAATAATCGAAGTTACAGAAAAGATACAGACGTTATGGCAAGAAAACATGATGGCATTATCCATGTAAAATTAAATATTACAAATTTAACCTGGCTTATTATTTGTTTTTGCAAAAATAACGTGGTATAATGGCACTCAACAACAAATATGGTGGAAATTATTGCATAATTACAAGTCGATTTGTTGTGAACAGTATTAAAATATCAAAATTTCTATTTGTATTGTATTTATAACAAAATTATCTATTGCAATTTTTGTAAACAATTTAATGTTTTTAATTATTTATAATTTATTAACAAATTATCTGACGTAAACATAATTTTATTTTTTTTATTTTTTTATTTTACAATTACGTTTAATTTATTTTTGCAAAATATTTAACCTTTTATTGAATTCATTCGTAAACTTTTAATAGATTTTGTTTTTTATTTAAATTTTAAAATTTTTATTGTTTTATGTTTGAATTTGATGCAAGCTAACAACTTTTTAATTATAGTTTTTGAAAATACAAATTATGTCAAATAATTTCTAAGAAAATGTTAACTTATATAATATGTTTGTTTTAAATGTGTATTTATGTATTTTTTAAAAATTTATAAAGATTATTTATTTATATATTTGCTTATACCGTATAATTAAAATTAATTCGAAAAATTACAATTTATAAAATATATTTGCATTAAAATAAATAAAATTATAAATTATTAAATAATCAAGTAGGTTTATAAATATATATATATGAAAAAATATTTAAAATTATGTTTGTTTTTAATATGATATAACAATCTAATCTTTCAAACTTGCTAGTTATTGTTATTACTAATTTAACATTTTTTCCATTACTTTAACATAATTAACTGTTTGTATTCTAATATCATGTGTAATTATATTCTAGCATACGATATTTAATATTGCACTTATCTACTGGTTAACAATTTATAATTTAATATAACAATAAAATTATTTTAAATATTTAAATACTTAATATTTATAGATTATATAAAGAATACAAAAATTTCTAATTTTATTTATACTCCGAGTTTCTTTTTAAGCTAAATATATGTTAAAGAATAAAATCGTTGTTTTTGTCTTGGTCATTTAATAGTTTTTTCGCATACACATTGTGTGTTTAATATTCATAAATTTTTTCGGTTTTTTAACCAAAATCGGGAAAAGTTTTCTAAATTGGTGCTAAAATCCGGTTTAAATTTAGCTAAATTAAACAACATTTTATTATAAATATATGGGGTTTTAAGTGTTTTCGGAAAAATTTCCAATTAGATTTTTGGTCAACACTTTTGAAAAGATTTCTTCTCCTTATCCCCTTGATATGCGGTCTTTTTTAAACCATGTTGATAACTAATTGTAGGTTATATAAAAAATGAGCTGGGCACCAAAGTATAAATGTATTAATATTAAAAATACTTATTAGTAATAAATAAATATATTAATAAAACATAATTAGAGTTGAGTATCGTAGTATTTATTACTTTCTAAGTATATAAATTAATTTTAAATATTAAATGTTAAAAAATATACTAATTTTATTAATAGTTATAAGTTATATAACAAAACTAAAAACATCTGTTCATTGAAGACACGTTGAAATAATGGAGAAGTTATACAAAAGACTACACAATAATAGAAGTTACAAAAAAGATACAGATATTGAAGCAAAAATGCATCATTATATTATTAGTGTAAAAATAATTGCTATAATATAACCTGGGACATTTATGTTTTTAAAAAATTACTTAAAATAATAGACATAAACAACATCTGTACTGGAAATGACTGCCAATTAAAGCAAAATATTTTGGAAAAATTTATTGAAATATATGTTTGATTCTAATTATATTTTGTTATGCAATTTTAACAAACTATGTCATTTTATCAATAATTTTTTGTGTTTTTACTAATTTCTCAGCACATTCTTAATTGTTAATATATTACTAATTGTTTTAACAAGTTAGTTTTATTTTGTTTTGTCAGCTGTTAAACATTTTCATCGAATTTATTCGTAAACTTTTGGTATATTTTATTTCTAAAAATTATTATTAGTTTATGTTTAAATTTGATGAATAATAACAATTTTTTATTTATTAATTCTGAATTTATCATTTTATAAATGTAAATTAATTTAAATATTGTAATAAAAAAAATATTTTAATGTTAATTAATTTTTAAAAATAAATAATTGTTATTATTAATACAATAAATAATTATTTTTAAAATTTATAAAAACTTTAATTGTATTATAAATATAATTGTATTAAATTTTAGTTTAAAATTTATATTATTATATAACATTAAAGAATCTAATAAATTGGCCTGGCTGTTGAAGTTTTTCTGAACTTATTTCTATGTTGTAGTATGTAGTGACTATGCATGTGTTTTATAATAATAAATTTAAATTTGCAATGTCAAATAAGCTATTGTCGAAATAATATTATCAAAGAATTTAAATGTTAAATGTTAGATTAATACATTATTTAATTTATTGTAAATTATTTTTAACATAATTATTACAAAATTTTTTAACATTAATCGCTATGGCGTAAAGTCGCACATCCCTAATCGAGCTTTTATTTCGGTTGAAACAGCATTCAATGCAATGAACATTTATGGCATATCTGGTAGTAAATGCTGTTTTAACTTAAAAGAGAGATTATAGCCCGCACTTTTACACTGGATTTTTTAATGACAAGTAACTTAATAAAGTATTTTAAAATCAGCGTAACATTTGGCGTAACTTTTATTGATTAAGAAAAGGGTGTGGTAAAGGGACTAGGGGACGTGCGGGCGGCCATGACAGAGGGTGGAACGGGTCAGTTGTGAGTCAAGGCTGTAAGGGTTTCTGAGTCAAATTACTCTACACTATATTAACAGCTTTAATCGACAAATATTTAATAATTTTTCCTTTTTTTTTGCATTTGAGAAAAATAAATGATGTTATTTTGTTTAATTTCAATTTTGAAACTTTGTAATTTTTTATAATTTTTATTTTGCAATTTAATAAAGTTTATCAAATTTGAATATTTAATTGAGCGTAAATTAATTATAAATGAATATAAATTTGCGCATATAAACTCTTTATGTATTATAGAAATTTAATGTTTAAAATCATGTATTTCAATAAACCTTACTATTTAGCTTATTGTTAAATATTGACAGGAACTCTGTCAAATAAGATTCGTTAAACGCAATACAGTCGACTTTAAGTTTAAATAAATTATTACAGTATTTATAAAATTGATAATTTTTTATCAATTAATTTTGTAAAATAATTGTTTTAATATTCTTGCATTTCTTTATATAATATTTAGCCAAAGATAAATTTAATTCAACAAATACGATATTATGTAATAATTTTAAGAACTTATTTAACAATTAATTATTTAAACTTTAAATTGCTGTAGAATTATGTAAATTAACCCGTTTTAGTTCTTATTGGCTGTTGTACACTAAACTTTGCCAAAATTTACATTATCGTTTAATTTTTATTTTTATAAATGTAATAAATATCAAAAATTGTATTTAATTTGAGGCGAAGCTGATCTCTTTATAGCTTATATTTAAATTTTATTTACAATTAATTGTATTTTATGGTCAGCGTTCACTTATTGCAAAACTGTACTTGCTTATTAGCAACTCATAGCGCGACTCATATCTTAAACTGTACATGTTTAATTGCTACTATGACTGTCATTACGCTACACATATATCTAAACTGTACTTGTTCAGTTCGCGCTAATGACTATGTACTGTATATGTACTGTATATGCAGTATATCTCAAATTGTATTCTAATTATACATTTAGTTGTTTATCAGAGCCCAGTCTCTTCAGTTGTCTTTATGTAAGAGCTCAGTCTCTACACACATCACAGTTAGCGCTCAGCCGCTCATTAGTTGTAATGTATTCTTAATCCAGTGATTATTAATTAAATTGATTTATAATTAACTTCGTGTCTAGTAATTGCTAGACATATAGCGCGACTCGAATACAATTACAACTAATTGTTATTCGCGCGACAACTCAATCGCAACAATCGTATTGTTCAGATACCGCTCACGCTATCACAGACCAAATAAGCATAGTTGACGTCGAATCACGTGACGCCTCCCAAACGCCCGTCACAAATTAAATTGTAATTTTCAGCATTAGCAAATAAAATATTAATTTATATTATATTAATTATTTATTATCACATTTATTATTATTTATAAATTTATTATTTCTTATTATTGAATACATTTTTCTACGAGTTATTTAGTTTAAAATACATAAATTGTAAATATTTTTTGCATTTAATGCTATTATGTTAATACTATAATTTCATCTGTTTTAATTTATTTTTATTTTGTATATATTTTGTATGAATAAATTCTAACCAAAACAAACCATTGTAGATAAGAGCTCTTTCCGGACAAACCCATTAAAAGCTCGTTATTTCATATGTAACAGGATTTAATGCCATATATGTTAATGCGATTTTAAATGAGAACAATCAGAAGTAATAACTTGAATTCTATTGGCTATTGCTTTTGTATTGCTAATTTAAGAATAAATCGATTTAATCAATATTTGGCGTAAAATGATTAAGTAAATTAAACATGTGAGAACACTAAAAAGGCTTCTGACCGCGACCGGTCAGTGGCCAATTTAATAAATTATAAAAGTTAATAAATAATAAATTAATTATATAAAAATGTGGATAACAAATAACAAATAAAAATAAAATACTGTAATTTTTTTTAATTTAAAGATGGAAATAATAATAAAAAATATTAAAGGTTATTAAATTTTTGTTTATGTTTATTTCCGCTATTTATAAATAGCGAAAATAAATATAAACAAAAATTTAACAAACTCTAATTTAAATAAATACAAACATTAAAATGACTATTTATATTTACCGTAAAATCGCGGAGATAACGCGCGCGTTATCTATACAAAAAAGTGAAATTTTTATAAAATAATAAACTGCGCGTTATATGCAAATTGCGTGTTATACGTAAATGCAACATTTATTTCAAACTTTACATACGATATACAAATATGTAAAAATATTGCAATTAAATTTTAAACGAAGCAATTAAAATCTTCGTCGTAATCAGAATTTTCTGAATTGTTTTCAGATTCTTGAACTGGCAGTTCATCCATAATTGTTTCGTCATCGTCGTCGTTGACACAACCCTTTTCGCTTGTCGTTACTATTTCTGCTTTTCGGAAACCATTCTTTATGCAGTCAATTGAAATTTTATCCCAACTGTTTTTAATCCAGTTGCATATCTCACTATAGGACGCACGTCGTTGCGATCCATTTTTGGTGAATGTGTGCTCTCCTTCAGTCATCCATTGCTCCCCTCGGGTTTTCACTCTTGATTTGAATGACTTATTGACAGAAAGATCCAATGGTTGCAAAATTTTCGTCAAACCTCCAGGAATGACAGCAATCCGAGAATATTTCGCTGAAATTGCTTTAGTTGATTCAGAGATATGGGGTCGCGCAGAGTCCCAGATCAGTAGTGATTTTTCTTTTGCTGTAAAAAATCCATTTTTACGGACTTTCCAGACATTTTGAAGTTAAAACTTCATAATGTCATCGTTGACCCAACCCTTTTCGTTCGTCGTTACTATTACACCGGTTGGAAACTGTTCTTTGGGCATAGTCTTCCTTTTAAATATGACCAGAGGCGGACATTTGCCACCATTTGCTGTTACACACAAAACAACAGTAAAATATGATTTTCGTGGCCAGTAGACAAAATTGAGACACTGTTAGAACCAATGGTATCGACGGTATGATTGCTTGTAATGTCGAAAGAGAGAGGAACTTCGTCCATATTTCCAATTTGTTTGCAATCGATACCCTTTTTGTTATCATTAACAAAAACTTTAAACGCGGCCCGTTTTTCTTCCCAATCAACGGGTAACTTTTGGCCGACTGATGTAACCGCTCTCAATGATAAACGATTTCGTTTCATGAATTTGTTGCACCAATCGCTGCTGGCTTTAAAGTTATTAATTGCTAAACGTTTGGCAATATATGCGCCTTCGCGTCGAATGTCGACTAAAAAGATAATGAATAGTAACGGAAAGAGAAAAGGGTGTCAACAACGACATTACCTGTTGTAACGCGTCGTTTGATTGCTCGTCTGTTGTCCACAAATTTCTTCAGTTCGACTTCCATTTCAGGCCAAAATGGCAATCCTCGACGACGAGCTCTTTTGGTTTTGGGCATCACTTCTAAAATGGGTTTTTGTTTAATCCATTCTTGAATACTTGATTCAGAGCAGTTCTGTTGTTTAGCTGCTGGCCTATTGCCAATCTCTTCAGCTAAACGAACTATTTCTAGCTTTTGGGCAGCAGTATATGATCTTCTATTAGAAGACATTATCACAATTAAATGTTAAACTAATGTCGACTAAAAACTTAATGAATAGTAACGGAAAGAGAAAAGGGTGTCAACAACAATATCGACACATGTGTTTATAAGGTCAACTTTGTTTGCGCGTTATACGTGGCATGCGTGTTATCTGTAACCAGTGTTTTATATTCAAATTTTTAATATATATACCACTGCGCGTTATCTATAAAGGCGCGTTATCTCCGCGATTTTACGGTAATTAAAAATTAATTAAAAAAATAAAAATAAAAATTAATTAGATTAAATTAAAAAAACACAAATTAATTTTTAACTTATAATTTAAATGGTCTCCATAAATCTGTAGTAGGGATCAACACAGCTGGATAATCACTAATAGTAATGACCTCAATATCTGAATTAATTTTAGGTATCTGTAATAGGTCTAACTCACCCATTTCCAAACCCCAATTAAAATGGGGGTTAGAGAGTATTGTGTTTGATGTTAGGGTCAAATCTTCTAAAATATATGGCTTTTAAAAATCCTAATCGACGTAAATGTTCTTTCAAAGCCACTGATTAACCCAACCGTTCAGAAACTGATAATTGTAATCTTTTATTTCCCAACATTCGATATCGGGTTTAGCCACTTTTGGTTTAGCAGTAATCTATAAAAATGTTGTTTTGCAAACGGGCCAATTTGCAACAAAAAAGTCAGCTTAAAAAAATAAAAAAAATAAAATTAAATAAAAATTAAAACTTTCTTTAATGAATTTCTAAGCCGTCCATTTATCGGGATACAACTTACACAATTTTTACAAAGTTTTTTTTATTGATTTAGTCGCCGAAGAAACGTCGAGAATAACCAATTAATGTGATTTCTTTGTGGGTTTCGTTGCAAATACAACATATTTTCCACCCATAATTATATGGAATAGTAAAGGGCGGCGGGCGAGCGGGTAAAAAAAGTAGAACTTTATAATTAAACGCCAATATTAATAAATTTTATAATTTTTGATTGAACTATTTATAGTAAAAAGTACCCTAAACTTAATAATGCATTTTTAGTTAATATAGAATTAATTCTAATCTACATTATTTCAGATACATTTTTAAATTTATAAGAAGTTAATAATGTGTATAGTAGGTTGCCCACCCCTTTAAATTTAAACCCATAATGTGACAGTTTTGGTCATATTAAAATTAAATAACGATTGTGAATTACTACACACTTTTTTTCCTCACGTACCCAAACTTTAAAAAGTTCTCAAATTTTTTATATACACATTATATACTTCTAATTTAACGATTTCCTATTTTAATTATTTTAAAATTTTATTTAAAATCTGATAAGAAATAATATTTTTAAATTAAACTTTTAATTCTTTTTACATTTACTTTATTTAATCTTTAATAACATAACTAACATAGTATAACACAACTATAATATTTATCTGTTTTTTATTATTTGTTATAATTTTTAAACTGACCAGTCGCTGTAAGAAGTCTTTTTAGCCTTTTTATGTGGTAGAATAGACTTAGTGGTAGGCGGAAATTTATGGTAGAAAAGTAAAAAACTCAAGTGTTGGTAAAGGCGATTAGGGTCATTAGGGCAGAATATTTTACTATTTATTAGTTTGTTCTAAGCAAAAACAATAAATAAATATGATAATGTAATACATTTTATATTTAAAATAATTTTTTAAATTAAAATTATTTTTTATTTACTTCAATACAAAATTTTTATAATTAATTTATACATATTTTTAAATAAATAATTTAATTTATTTTTTATTAACCATTAAGATAATCAATACTAAATATTAACTCAAAACTAACTTAAAATCATAATTTGTGGCCAAATTTAAATGTTATTAAAGCAAACTAATTTAATAGAAAATGTTTTAATATATTGTCGAAATCAATTAATAATATAGGTATAAATAAATAAATAACCGAGTGGATTTTAAATAATAAAAATATAAATTATGAAAATTGAATTAATATCAAAATAAACATAAAAGTATTTAAATACTTTTAAAATTTATTTTTTATAAATCGGTAAATTTTTTGACCCTACTTTTGACACCAAATGTAATATATTTAAAAAAACATCATCAATTATATAGTTTTAAATCTATCTATAAAATAACTTGATGAATTACCAGATGAACAACGGTTAGATTACATTTTTTATTTAATGAAAAACTTTATTTTATTATAAAATTACATTATAAGTTTAATCTTTACTTCTAATCAATATATTCACAAATTTAAGCGTATTTATATTTAATTTAACTTAGACATTAATCGTTTAAATTTTCATTTTAAATATTTGATTATTATTCCGTTTTTCAAAATTAAGAAAACATTTTATAAAGTTTAAAATTAATTCTAGCTCTAATTTGTTTAACTTTTTAAAATGTTAATTTATATTAACAAAGTATTTCCTATTAAAACAATTAATTGAGTAAAATATAACTAATTTTTTAGTAAAAATATTTTGAATTACTTTTAAATAATGACTGGTTATGTTCTCAAATTCAACGCACATATGATTAATTTTATTGAGTTTTAATTGTTTTTTATAAGCTTTAGTTGATACTGAAGGTTACTAATTTTATTTGCACCAAATTTAAAATCAAATTTTTAATTAATTATTTTACAATAATTTTTTTTATATTTTTTATTTGTTCTCCATTTCTTAAAGTTATTGCATGACATTTTTTTTTCATTATTAAAACGCTTTTTTATTTGTTCCAGAGGAAAATTATGCTAAATAGTATTTCACTTTTTTCAAACACCGGTAATAGTTGTGACTATAATTTTATAAAGTTTTTTTCAATAAAACAAAGTTTAAAAAGTCTAATGTTAAACAATCCGGTGACTTAACAGATATTTATTGATTAGTCAAATACTTAATTCCAAATTTTTTAGATTTTGTCTTTAAATACATTTAGGTCAAACTCGAGGTATGTGATGAGGCCTTGTCGTAATGAAATACAACTTTATTCATCTCATTCGGATATAATTAAAAAAAATTATTATCAAAAAATAGTTTTAATACAAAATTAATATAAAACTAAGCATTAATTTATACTTTTGCCGAAACTCTAATAGGCGTTAACACTCCTAGACCACTGATGATACCCATAATCAAAAAATTTTAAGCATAATTTTAGTGTCGTTTTTTAGCAAATTTTCTGATTTTCTTTGGGGTAATATATTTCTCTGAAACCGTTGGAATTTATCAGATAGAAAAATGACTTATCAAAAGTGACCAAATATTCCCACCGATTTCGCGCCAAATAATTTTCATATAGTTTACAGCAATTAGTATTTCGATTTTGTTTTTTGGTTTTGATTAAGGCCATGAAATTTAGTCTTTTATATTTATTAGCAAAATCTGTTTGATTGTAATGTTGACTATTTATTGATTAAATTCAAGTGTATTGGTTATTAATATCTAACTCGAAGGGTTCAAACGGTTGATTAAATCCGATAACTTGCGCAACATTTTAGGTATTCTGACTTTTTGTTTAACTATTTTTGTTTTTAATATTAAAATTTTTTTTGCGATTGAGGACAATAGCTATTGTTCTTTGGCTACAACTGATTTCAAATTCTTTAAACTTCTTCACCATTACTGTCCAGGACATTCTTTAATTGAAAATAGCTCTTAGGAGCTGATCCGTCCATAGTGCTAATATCTTCGGCATTTTTGAATATAATTAGATAAAAAATTTTAACAGTTATTTTAAAATGTTTTTTTACATTTTAGAACTAACAGCTGATTTATATCTCAACTAATTAATTAATGAGCGCAGTTTAAATTTAGTTCAAATATAGTTTTGTAACCCTTCAGTAATTGAATGAGTTTCATTAGTTTTAATTATTTTCAGATACGGACAGCTATTGACCAAAAAAATAATTTAAATTGAGACAAATAATTTAGAAAATTTAATTTTAATTAATTTTAAATTTTTAAAACATTTTTGTAATTTATCTAAATTTAAATCAAAATATTTCAACTATATTGCAAACACTGAAACAAAATCTGTTACTGTTATTGTTTAAATAACTTTGTTAACATATTTACTATTATAAATATCTAGATCAAAGTTAAAATTAAAATTATAAATATGCAATCTTTTCTGATTTACCAAAACAAACTTATCCCATTTCATGCTAACGTGTGTTGCAATAATTTTTTCATTAATATTTAAATAATAAAATATTTTAACTAACATTGCATTAAACAAAAAATTAATATTAGCCATAACAATAATTTGTTAATATTTTTGTATATATTTTAATATTACTGTTATTTATTTAAATATTTTATTTCAAACACAAAATTTTTATTATTAATATATTTATTAATATTTTTTGTATTAATTGATAGCCATATCTGTGGATTGTATTAATGATTTAAAAAAACAAAGTATAGATCATAATAATGATCATTAATTTTTACAATTTAGTTATAAATGTTTATTTCAAAATATGAAATTTAAATTATTATTATTAAAATTTACTAAATAATAAATTATAAAATATTAAATTCTATTTGATTAAAAAATAATTTAGTAAAACTTATTTTAAAATATTTTCAACATTAATAAATCTAATTGTAAACATAAAAATATTTATAAATTTAAACTGTTTAATGTTTTAATCTGGCATTTGTCTATTTTATATTAAATTTAAAATAAAGTTCAATTAGGTTTATGAGATTCTATAATGTTTAAAATAATTAAATATTGTAGAAAAAAATTTATTAAAATTAATTTATAAATATTTTATTAAAATATACTAGTAAAATTTATTTTATTATTTTTTATTAATTTGATTTAAAGAATTAATTTAACATGTTATTAAAAAAAATTTTATGTATTAGATTTTTAAATTGATTTTTAAAAAATAGTAAATTATATAAAATATAGAAAGTTTTACAATTATCTGAAATTAAAAGTTTTTCTTTCAATTGAAATAAATAATTTCTTTAAATTAATAAATTTATTGAAACTTTTGAATAACTTAACAAATTTGACATTTGTTTGATTGTTATCTTATATTGTCATTAGTAATGTGTTTGTTAGGACAAGTTTCCGCCAAATTATTTATCTCACGTTCTATTTTCTGATAAACTTCAAAAATTATACCAACAGAAATGTTTAGTATTTTTAATTTAATAAAGTCAACTAAGTTTATGAATAATAAACGACTGTTTAACATAAATAATCTGTCTGCTTTTAAAGAAAAAATTTAAAATTTTTTTCATATTTTTGCGATAATTTTAAAAATAGTACAAATTATTTTGATTAATTTCCAATTCTCAGTTTAATAGTTTTTTAAAGTTTTTCTCGTTAATCGTAAGAAATTATTTAAATTGAAAAACTCAATTGATCGGATGTTTGTGAGTGAGGAAAATAATGTAGTACATATTGATTTTCTATGCTGACAGGATGCTTGATGTTCATAACCGTAATTTTTATTAAGTTTCATTTGTTCAAATCATATTTTTTAGTTTTAAACAGTCTAATTCAAGCTCATAAAAATTATTACAAAATTTATTTATTAAATTTAAAATATTTTTGTTGATTAAAACACGTTTTAAAATTATTACTATAATATTTTTACACTTAATTAAATATTTTTCAACAACGTTTAATTTGAGTTCTGTAAAACCAAAATAATTAACATTATGTTTTACAAAATTTGTAAGATAAATCGGAATTAGAAAACGGTTTAAAGAAAAAGTATTAAATTTACATTTTTTAAATTGCACAGTTTTAATTCAAATTATCTATTATAAACAATACTTTGCCATAATTTACACACACGCTCAATTTTAATTTTTTTCAATAATAAATATCTAAATATATGATTTAAAACATTTCAATTTAAATTATTAATTGTTATTAATGACTTGATTAAATTCTTTTAATTAGCTGAATTCCTGATAATAATTCGTTTTCATTAATTATAAATTAAAAAATATAAAAAATTTTTACTTTATTATTAAGCATAATATATTCAAGATAGTCAAAATACTACATTATAAAACCTCTAAACCAAATTTTTTTTAATGAATAACAAAAACAAAAACTTAATTAAGAATAAAAAATTTTATCCACCCTTTCCTGTTTTAAATAACTTTTTGTTTAATTTTCTGCATCATATTTATAACGCAATCTAATAATTAGATTATTCATTATAAAAGTGATTGTAGTTGAGTTTAAATTATTATACATTAAATAATTATTTAAAGTTGTAAAGATTTAAGTTAAATTAAAGTAATTAAGCAAAATTTTTAAATAAAAAACATTTTGCACAATTTTTAAAAATTTTAGTTTGCATAAATATAGATAATAAATAATTTTTTTTAAATAATTTTATTTTACAGTAAAGAAAATTAAATTGAAATTATTAAACCTTCAAAAAATTATAATTTAATAACAATTTGATGTTAGTTTTTAATTTCAATCTTGTTAAATTAATTTATATTATTTTTTTTAGATTATTAATTTTTGCAATGAAAAATTTTATTATTATTATATAATTTATTTATAGCTATTATTATTTATTTACTAAATTTATTATTGCTTATGTATTTAAACATAATTTATTTTAAATAAAATAATTTATTTTACTGTTTTTTCTGGTTAATGTGAATATTAAATTTAAACAAGCTTTAAAATTTTTGACTAATTTAATATAAATTTGTCAGTTCATGCTACATTAATGTCAATTAAAATTATTAAAATAATTATAATTTTGATTTTGTTTTAAAATATTATTTTTATTTATAAAGTCTAAGATAGCAATAAATGTTTTGAGGCAAAGCTGATCTCATCTTAGCTTAAATTTAAACTTTATTTACAATTATTTGTATTTACAGTTAGCGCTTAGTTATTATGAAATTGTATTTGTTTATTAGCAACTTATAGCGCGACTCATATCTTAAACTGTACATGTTTAATCACTACTATGACTGTCATAGCGCTACTCATAACTCTAAACTGTACTTGTACAGTTCGCGCTAATGACTATGTACTGTATATGTACTGTATATGCAGTATATCTCAAATTGTATTCTAATTATACACATCGGTTGTCTCTAAGTTAGAGCACATCTCTGTTGTCTTTCAGAGCCCAGTCTCAACACACACTTCAGTTGTCTTCATGTGAGAGCCCAGTCTCGACACATATCACAGTTAGCGCTCAGTCGCTCATTAATTGTATTGTAGCTCTAATTAAGTGATTATTAATTAAATTAATTTCTAATTAACTTTGTGTTTAAAACACTTGACTACTCGCGCGCGACTTACTTCGATCAGTCGATTACTGATCAGACATTCGTCGCCAAATTGATACAACTCTCGTCAATACAACACAACTGGTCTCGTAATCTCAGGACATATAGCGCAACTCAACTCGGATTACAACTAATCCTTATTTGCTTGACAACTCAATCGTACCAATCGTATTGTTCCGATACCGTTCGCGCTATCACCGACCGAAACAGCACAGTCGACGTCTAATCACGTGACGCCTCCTAAACGCCCGTCATAGTTCAGGCTAGTATAATAATTTTTTAAAAATCAGCTATGTTACGATAATTAAATTTAAAAAATCGATTATCTTTGTTTAATAATATATAATATATAATAATATATCTTTGTTATATATTTTTTAACTAATGAATTTTTTGTATACACAAAAAATATTATTTCTAAATATTTAAATAATTAAGTTATATAATAATATGTACTTTGTAATTTAATTTAAATTTGTAGTTTAATTATTATTATTTTTTATAAATTATGTTAACTTAAAAAATAACAGACTTTTTAATTTTTATAAATAAAAAAATTATACTAAATTATTTTTTTTAATATTCCTTTACATAAATTTAATTTGGTTAAATGTTTCTAACGGTAATAAAATATAAGTTATAAATTGCACTCTAAAACTTATATGTAAATTAATTTTAATGAGACAAGCTAAAGTAAATCCCAATTAAAAAATTAATATGTATTTTTAATTTAAAAACATATTGAATTAACTTAAGCATAATTAATATTTTTGATCAAAAATTCAAATTTATTATAAAATATATAAAAAATTTTGTTCTATAATAATTACGTTTATTAAATCAAATAATTTTAGCAATTAACTCGACACTAAAATTAAAATTAATATACTTGCGATCAATCAAAATTGTATGTCGCTAAATTATTTTAATTAAAAAAATTACTATATACCTAGTCGGAGCTAAAATAATAGTAAATTAACATCTAAATATTTATAAAACTAGTTAATTAATTATAACATATATTATTTTATTAATAACTTAATATTTACACTTTAATTAAAATTTGGTTAATTACGGATAGGCGGCCCCTGTCCGCCGCTATTTGTATTTTAGTTTTTACTCTTACAATTAGGCTCTGGACAGTATTTTTAGGCGTTTTTTAAATAATTAATTTAAGAATTTGTTTTAGATAAGTGATTGTGCTGGCAGTGCACCTTTGTGGGAACAACTATTTTTGCAAATAAAAATTATATTTCTTGATTAAACGCAATTGACGGACATTTTAGCTTGTTGAGATTGTTAGATTATATTAAAGAATTAAAAAGTTTGGCCGAAAATACTAAAAAAATATTTAAAAAACAATGCATTTTAATCAAATTTAAAAAGATATAAACTAAATTTATTTAATTTAAATGAATTTATATATTAATTAACACTAATTTTAATATTTAAACATAATATTTTTTATAAAATTTGCAAATCATTTGCCGACCGCCTTCTATATAGGAAGTTATTATAAAAGATGGGGGTATTTTTTGCAAATTAATTTTTAGTAATGTGGAATTATTGAATATTTTTAAAATTAGAAGGAATTTAAAGATAATCAAGTCTTTTTAATAAACATTTATAAATTATTTGTTTTAATGTTTGAGATTTTTTTAAACAAAAAGTCCAATAAGTTTTTGGACACTAACTAGTTCTAAGATCGATATCTCAGCAATAATTAAATAATTAATTAAAATTTTTGTAAAATTTGATAAATCAATAATTATTCTTTCAAATTATAATTAAAATTAAATTTAAATTCAGCTGTAATTAAACATAAATTACGTTTCAATTTACTATCATTTTAGTTCCGACTAGGTATATTTTATATAATAGACATTAGCCTAAATAATTATATTTAAATAAAATAACGACAGTGGATTTATTATAAAAAATAAATTTAAAAATAAATATAAATAGATAAAAATTGTTAATTTTTAAAAAAAAACTTATCTCTAATGGCGTGGAAAATTTTTCAATCTTATGATTGACACCAAATGTGGTCTATCGGGCGATTCCTCTTCTATAGTGTGGATTTAAAGCCATTTTTAAAATAGCTTGGTAAATCGCCGGACATACGATAGAATTAAATTTTTAATCAATATAATTCTCTAATTTAAAATAAGTTATTTGCATTATAATTTTAAAGTTAAATTCCAATCCATTTAGTTACGAATTCAAGTTTTATTTATATCTAAAAAAATTGTTTAAAACTTTAGATAAACTTGTAGAATTATTTATTTAAACAAGTTTATTATCCATTACTCTATTCAGGTTTTTAATCTTTAAATTACATTAATTATTTACCGGATATTTTTATATATAACAATATATTGTAAAGTATTCCGACCTCGGGACTTATATCTCCACAACCTTTACCGAAACCATTTATTTCTATTTGCTGGCTGCCCGCCCGCCCCTCAGGTACCCCTACCACACCCTTACTTATTCAAATAAAATACGCAGAATGTGTTGAATTAAAGATAAATTTATTAAACAACTGAACAGTTTCAGATCCAGAGTAAGAGTGCGGGCTTTTTTCTTTTATATTTCTCACTTGAAACAGCATTACCATTTACGGAATAACCATATATGGGATTGTATGTCTCAAGTAAGATATGAGCATCGCCTGGGCTCGTCCGGGATGTGTTTAATGCTACAATATATACACGTATTACCAATTAAAAATATATTACGTAATTTTAAATTACATACTGTATTTTTTAGTTACATTACTAAATACTGTATTACATTTAAACATCTTATTTTTATTGCTTTTTAAGAGATAAAAAATAAAATAAGTTTCTTAATAGTTATAAGTTATATAACACACCAAAAAACATCTGTTCATTGCAGACAAGTTAAAAGAATGATAACATTATACAAAAGACTATTTAAATAGAAGTTACAAAAAAGATACAGACGTTATAGCAAAAATACACCATGGCAGTATACATTTAAAAATAAATATTACAAATTTGACCTGGCACATTATTTGTCTTTGTAAAAATAACGTGGTATAATGGCACTCAACAACAAATATGGTGGAAATAATTGCATAATTTAAAATAAATTTGTTGTAAACAGTATTAAAATAACAAGTATTAGTTTTGAAGTGTATTTATAGTTTAATTATTTACTGCAAATTTTTGTAAACTTTGTAATATTTTTATCTATTTGTAATATATTAACAAATTATCTGGCGCAAACATAATTTTACTTATTCCAATTTTCAATTTTACAATTACGTTTAAATTAATATTATAATATTTTTACAATTTTATTGAGTATCTGTTTGAATTTGATACAAGCTAACCATTTTTTTTAACTTATAATTTTTTGAAGTACATTTATATTAAATACTGTATAATAAAATTATTTCCTAATATAAAATGTTTGTTTTATAAAATGTACAAACAAATTTTTGTTTAATATCTACAAAGATAATTTGTATAAATCGTTGTTTATATAATTATTTATTTTTATGTATATTTTTAAAATAATATTATGTTATTAATTATAAAATATTTTTTTATTAAAACAAATAAAATTATAATTTATTAAATAATTAATTAAGTTTAAAAATAATATTTGCATAATTAAAATGTTCTAGATAAAAACTAATTTCATTGTATTGCAGTTAACAGTTTAAAAAATAGGTTAATTAAATTAGCAACTATTAATTTAAAATAAAATAATAAAACGTATATTTTTACTTTAACCAACCTAAATATACTTAATATTAGAATTTTTAATGGGTTTTAAAATAGTTAATTGTTTTTTATGCAACAAGCTGATTTAATATTTAAAATTATTTATTTCATTGCAGTATTAAAATTTTAAACTATAAAAAAATATACTTTAATCTAATATTAATTAATTTAAAAATTATAACAAAAATTAAAACATCTGTTAAATGAAGACACGTTGAAATAATGAAGACGTTATACAAAAACAATTAATAATAATAAAAGTTGCAAGAAAGATGCAAATGTTAAAATAATAATAAATCATGGAAGCTTGATAATACAAAATGATATATTTTAATTGTATTAATAACTAAATTTCTTATAATAAATTATTTAATTTATGTAATTTTTTAAATAATTTATTGTTTTTTAAAATAATTTATTGCACAATATTATACGCAAATTCTGTACTATATATTTTATCAATGTAGCTTTATTTTAATTTGTAAAATGTTTAACATATTCATTGAATTTATTCATTTATTGGTATATTTTTTAATTTTTAAAAATATGTTATAATTTTTTTTTAATTTTATGCATGTTAATTTAAAAAAATTAAGTTATAAAAATTACATATTATAATTTTTAAATTATTTAATTTTTTTTATTTTAATAAATTTTAAAAAATAAAATATTATTTAGTTAGAATTTAATTTAAAATTACAAAACGGTTTCGAATTATTTATTTAAACTTTCGATTTAATATGAAATGCAATGATCGGGTTTTTCCAACTTTTAACTTAATTCCAATAGATATACTATGAAGTTTAAATGGATGAAGAATAAAAAATAATGATTTTATTTTGTAACCAGTCAGAAAAGCTAGATTTTTTTAATGCATAAGCATCAGCATCTAGTTTATAAATTAAATCCCTAAAATATCAATTATTATATTGTTTATTATTCATTTTGATAATAAATATATTTTTTAAAATCAAATTTCTTTTATACAAAAAATATAATTTATTCAATTATATAAAGAGGTAATTCATATATCTTGACGCTCGCGTTTTTTGAATAACTTTTTAATGGATAAAGATAATTTAATTCTGTAAAAATTATATTATAGTATAGTTTTCATATTTTTTTTACTAAGCTAATCAAAAAGTTTTGATTACGTGATTTAATATAAATTATGACAAATGCAAACCTCTATGTTACAGCTTAAACTCTAGTAGATAGAAATAAGATTTCAATACAAAATTTATAAAACAAGAGTCGATGTTTATTATGGTAAAAAATTTTTAGTAATTGCTCAACCCGTTCTTACTTTATGGTAATCTAAATTTGTTCAAAAGTAAAATTTTAAAAATTTTTAAAAATTTTTTAATGTTGATAATTTATTTTAAACAAAACAAGCAATATTTTTATCAATTCTAGAGCATATAGTTATTACATGTAATAATTTTTAAGCAGTACAATAAAAATTATAATAAATATATAATTAAATTTTGTAACCTTCAAATATGTTTTATATTTTTAACTTATTTTTAAACAGTAAATAATTATATTTAATAAATATTAATAAAAATTAAACTTATACGCAGTTTATAATATAAAATT
>JAQFXP010001216.1:0-20742 GCA_034693685.1 Belba bartosi
AATGATGTTTAAAATATATAAACATAATTTTCATAGAATTAGCAACACGATTACTGATATTTGTTTAATCTATTTAACTACATATTATAAGTATTATTAAGTAGTTGAAACACAAATCAGTAATCGTGTTGCTAATTAAACGAAAATTGCAAAGTTAGTCAATAATTAAATATTTAAAACTAAATTATATTTTGTATTTGATTGTTATGTGATGCTTTAACATAACAATTATTACCTATATCAACAAAATTCCTGCAAAATGTAATTAAGTACAAATAAAATTTAAAATTTTTATAAATTTTAATTAAAATATATATATTTTATAATTTAAAATAAAATAAAATAAAATTTAAAATTTTTATAAATTTTAATTAAAATATATATATTATATAATTTTAACATGTTTATATTATATATTTTTAGTTAATTATTTATCTAATTGATCATTTATTAATTAATTATTAATTTAACTTTAACAAAAATTGTATTAAGCATAAAACTAATAAATTTATTATGTTTGTTTTAAAAAAATTAGCATTCTTATTATTTATTACCACCAGAAATAAAGAACAAGAAAAAAATTTGAATAAAATTAAAATTGTTATTAATTCCTGAGTTTGAGTGAAAAAAAAAGATAAGATGAAAGAGTATAATACGATTGCTTCCAAAACCTATCATATCAACGCTATTCTTAATACAATTCTTATGTTTGTTCTGAGAAATGATTAATTAATAAATAATATTTTAATATTTTTAAAATTTTATATAATACTCTAATTAATTATAAATAATATTAAAAATATATTAATTTTATTTTAAAAATTTTATTTTTAATAAATTATTTTATCTAAATCAATTTTAAATATTAGTTAATCAATAAACATTAAAATAATTATTTATTTAATAAAACAATTCAATGTAAATAAATATATTGTAACGGGCGTTTGCGGGGCGTCACGTGATTCGACTTCGACTGTGCTGTTGCTGTCGGTTATACATCTGTAGCTAGACTGACCAAAACTCTTTTTTTAGAATGGAGAATGCTCTTTTCAGGTGGTGTCTCCTTTATTTTTCAAAAAACTTCTTTATTCCTTTTTTCTCCTATTTTTGAATATATTATTTAATAAATTAAAAATAATTTATGTTTTGATTAAATAACTATATTATTATTATTTATAATGTATTTTATTAACATTATTTACAGTTTTATAGAATTTTATTCTTATTTTTAATAAAATTTTTAAGCAAATGATTATAAAATGCAAGCCTAATTAAAAATGCATTAATGTTATTATTTTGCAAATAATTAAAAAAATTAAAACTTTACCAGCTATTAATATAAGGGCTAAATATTTTCTTTTTATTACAATAAAGATTTAAAATTTCTCTCGCTATAAGTAGAGATTAAAAATCTTACCGCTATTTATAAAAGAAACTATCTGTAAATAAAGAGATTAAAAATTTCTTTTTATTAATAAAAGATTTTAAATTTTGTTATTATTAATTAAAAATAATTGACCTCTAGTTGTAAATAAAGAAACTCAATCTTTTTTTGTAATTATAAAAAAGATATTGAATTTTTCTCTTTAAAATACAATTTTCTTAATAAATAGTTTTATTTTACAAAATAAAAATTCCTTCTTTTTTCTTCCTTTATAGAAATTAAATACTTTTTTTTCTTTTCTTTTTTTTAATCAAAAATTTCACAAAACTTTTTTTTTACATTTTTTTATTTGGTCACTCTAGTTTTAGCGCAATCGGTATGCGAACGATACGATTGACGCGAATGAGATGTCTCTTAAATGAGGATTAGATGTAATCAGAGTTGTATTCGAGCTATTAATCCAGTGATTAAGAGGTCAGTTGTTTTGTGCTGACAGAATTTGTCGAGAAATGTGATTCAATTTGTGTGTAATGTGCGGAGCAGTAAAGCCACTTGAGTTGTAGTGCAATTTTATGCCAAGTTGTATATCCAATGCGAAGGAGTAGTACGATTGGCAATGAGTTGTCGGAAATGTGCGTCGCGGCTGAACCAGTGATTGGTTTGTAATCAGTTTGCCATTGATTGCGCGGCGAGAATGCGATCAGCAATGGACTGATTATTTGAAGCGCGCTCGAAGAAACAATAACTAATACACAAAAGCAATTAAATAACTAATATTTAAAGATCACTGATTTAAGCAAAACATTACAAGTGATGAGCAGCTGAGCGCTTACTGAATGCGTGTCGAGACTGGGCTACGACAAGAGTACAACTGAAGAGTGTGTCGAGGTTTGGTTACGAATTATGAACAACTGTTGTGGGCTCTGACTTAGAGACAACTGAATGTATATTTAAAATACATTTGAGATATAGTGTAATTACAGTACAGAGCCATATGTCTGTACAGTTTAAATATGAGTAGCGCTATGAGTTGCAATAATAAAATATAGTTTAAAGTTATGAGTGAGCGCTGACTATAAAATACAGTAAATTGTAAATAAAGTTTAAATTTAATCTATGATGAGATTAGCTTAGCCTCAATATTATAAAGTGATTTATGCATATATTAATATTTAAAGTATTAAACTTTATTATTAAATAATTAATTAGTTTAATGTTTATCGATTAGTTAATATTTAAAATTGATATAAATAATTATTATATTACAAATAAAATTTTGATAAAGTTTATTTATTTAAATATAAAAATTATTTATTTGCTTTTATTTTTTGTTATAAATATCAATTTATTTTAATAATTAATTTTAAAAGTTTTGAACTTTTATAATTAAAATCTATTATTTTGTAAAATAAATTTAAAATATATAAAATGAATTATTTATCAATATATAAAACAATTACAAAAATTATTTGCATTATTGGATGTGTTTATCAATTATATGTAAATAAATTAGCCGAATTGTTTAATAATCAAAAATGTTTATAGATATAATTTTGAGTAGAGTTTGCTAATAATGTATAAAAATCCAGAAGAGGTACAATTAATTTAATCTCAGAATTGAAACCGAAATCTTTTACTGATTGGTCAGTTAAGTTACTATAATGCGAGTATAGGCTACAGAATCTATAGAACAGCTCGATATGAGTGAACCCAAGAGTATAGCAAATGATGTGTTGAAACGATTAAAGAGAGACTTAAACAGTGTTTTTCAGGTCTGCCGCCAGAGGTCTGATAGCGAGTGAACGAACAGATCATAACTGTCCGACTCGTCAGATCTTACCGATTAAAAAGAGACTTAAACAGTGTTTCTCAGGTCTGCCGCTAGAGGTTTGATATCGAGTGAACGAACAGATCATAACTGTCCGAATCGTCAGGTCTTACCAATTAATGAGAGACTCAAACAGTGTTTCTCAGTTCAACAATAATTTAATTTAATAAATTCAATTATAACAAATAGAATTGAAAGCAATAAACCAAAGAGTAACAAATAAAATAAATCAAATAAATAGAACAAGGTTAAATCATAATAATCAAAAATTTGTTTAACAATATTAAAATCAAATTTAATATCATGATATACATGAATTTGCATAATTAACCATGACCATTTTTATATATGACAGTTTCTTAAATGGTTATGATGCTAATATTTACAACAACAACAAATTACTATATTATCAAGTTAATTTATTAAAACTTACAATTTATTTTAATGCAATAAATGTTTTAAGATCTATTTTATTATTAAGTCCCAAAAAATACGGTTCAGTTCCGCCGCTCTCTTCCGAGATATGAATTAAATCCAAAAAATTTATATTATTTTTGTGTTGAGTATCAAAATATTTTGAAAATAAAATCAAATCATAAATCAAATGTAGTTTTGTTTTGACATAAGCTAACGATCCGTTTCTTAATTTATTTACTAAATTAGTCATAAATTCTTTGTCCCAATTTCTAATAAATTGCCATATTTTTGGTGCAATTGCACGTGATAATTTGGTGTCAACCACTTGTGAGTATTTTACTAAAGGACTGTCGAGTTTGACGAAAATTTTCATATCTTTTCGTTTGGATAACTGATCCAAAGTATCGATTCTATCCATCGGAACACTTCTTATCATTGAATCCAATATATAATTACAGAAATTAATTAATAATATAAATGCAGACAATAATAAAATGCCAAAAATTATATTTCTATTAGTTTTATTTAATAACAAATTTTGACATGATTGTTTTAAAAATAGTATAATATAATTCCATATATATTCATAAATATTTGAATTAATTTTTGAAATTTTATTTAAAATAATAGAAACTACAAAAATTGATAAAATAACAAAACACCAAGTATATCCATCAAAACAATATGCAAAATTAAAAATAGACATTTGACCTGGTAATGATCTAGCTGCAAATCGACCAGTTTCAAAGAAATCAATAAATTTTGGTAATTTAAAATTTATGCTAGAATCATCTAACATTTCTCTAGCTTTATTCAGTGAGCTTGAAATCGCAGGATAAATAACCGTATCATTATATTTATCAAAAACTTTGCCAGAGTCACTAAATTCTATCATTGGTTCTAATTTAATACTAAAAAATTAACAATATATAATTTATTATATATTTTATACAATTTGCACATTGAAGTGTTTAAACTTAAAATATAAAAACTATTAAAATTATTACTTACTATGATTTATAATATTTTGAAAATTTAATTATTAACACTATTAACAAGCCACAAATTCTAAAAGTTGTCTCGTTAATTTTATGACTAAAATTTATTTTAAAGTTTAAGAAATTTATCACAAAATAATTTAATAAATAATTTTATTTATTTATTTTATAATTACTTACGGATGAAATATATATGGAGGATTTGTTAATAATAAAACTAAAAGTGTTCTGTTATTAATAATTTTATTTGAATACTTTATAAGTTCATCATCATTATTATAAAAAATGCAATCATCTAGGTTCATCTTAATTATTTTTAAATTAATGAACTAGTTTATACAATATTATAACTATTATATTATTCTGTTATATTAGAATTTATTATATTAATTATTGTTTTGTTAGTATTGATTATAAATATTATTTTTAAAAATAATAATTTTTTTTAAATATATTAATTTTATAAAATAAATTAATTATACAACCCATATTAATATGTACAATGTAAGAAATAAAATAAGCCAAATGTAGATATTTTTTAAAAATTTAAATATTTTGTCAAATATGTTTTCCATTAAAATTTATTTGATGTAAATGGCAGTAATTATTGATTTGTTAAAACATTTTTATTTATAAATATTAATTAATATATATTTTTGTTTTCTTTAGTTTAAATTATTTGTTTTAAATAGTTATTTAGTATTTAATTCTGACATTTTTAAAAATCTTAACCTTGATAAATTATAATTAAATTTTTGCATAATTAATTTATTTACAAAATAAAAAAAATTATTGTAGTAATTATATAAAAAATTAAAATTAATTAATATTTTTCTAATCTTTACTCTATCATTATAATAAATATAAATGTAATGCGTTTATAAAGCAATTTAATATTAATAAAAACATTAAATTTTATTATTAATTAAACAAAATAAAAAACATTTATTGACACTTGTGTTAATATAAACATGCATTTATTAAACAATGGAATAAAGTACAGGGTGGGCAAGATATAAGGAATATTTAATTTTTCAATGTTATCAATACAAGAAAATATATCTTAATTAAACAAACTGCACTTTAAACAGAATTATATGTTGTTTTATAAATTTATTTAAAAAAGTTTTAAATATAACCGTGTTATATCAATTTGGTCAATTAAATAAATTTTAATAAATTTTTATTATTTAGAGAAATTTTATAAGATTCGTGTTTTGTTTATTTGTTTAATAAAAAAAATTTATATTTTAAAATGTTTTAACATGGCCACGTTCCATTAATCTTGTCAATCAAAAAAATTATTTTTATAGTTTTTAATGGTTAAAAAATTTATTAATTTTTAAAAAGTAACTTAAAAATGATTTATTTTGTTATGGTTGTTGCCGGTAAATAGTTCGTGTGTTTATTAAAGTTGCCACATTTTGTTCTAAAAATTATCGAGCGTAATTTAAGTTAGTGTTACGGATATTTACAATATTAATATGTTTCTTAACCAAATATTTGAGTAACACTGTTGAATTAATTAACAAAAATTTTAATTTAAATTTGAAAAAATACAAAACGACAGATATTTATGTACAAACTGCAGTTTATCCGATTCAGTTTTTTTAGTTTCAGCGCTATTAAAAAAATACCCTTAACTTTTCTACCTTGTATTTAATAAAAAATAAATTAAATAATAAAGTTGTTAAATTGATTGAAAACAAAATTCTAATTTGTAAAAATATTTAACTTATGCACAATTATTATCAAAAAAATATTTATTTTAAAATTCTACTCAGACAGTTAATAATTTAAAACTATAGTACGACAAATAAAAGAATAGTTTATTTTTTTTTAAATTTTATAATTAAGATAATCCAATCATTTAATTAATTTTTTAGAAATTGTATTTATCTCCACAAACATTTGCTTTGCACAAAAGTACTCCTGCTACTATTTGTAGGCCTTGAGGAAATTTTTTCAATTTTTAATTTAAAATTAGAAACTTTTTTTTTAATTTGGTGCTAAAGCCAGTTAAAATTTAGTTAGATTATTAATAATTAAAATTACTATAAATCCAGGTTTATTGTTAACTTCTATAAGAAATGTGATTATTGTTTTTGGAGTGTTTAAAACAATTAAGAAAATCTATATTAGTTCTATTCTCAATTGGGGGCGTTAACGGGGCTGTAAATTTAAGATTAAATCATGTTTAAAATATTTTAATATTTTAATTTATTTTTAATAAAATCTTAATATACAGTAAATATATTTTATTAATATATTAAATTATATGTGTAATATGTAAATCTTAATAAATGAGCTAAATCAAATGTTCGTGATGTATATTTTTATATTTAAGTTTATTATAAAACACAATAGTTTAAATTATATTACATTAAATAAATTTGTTTTGAATATATTTATAATATATTTAATTAAATGTAGGTATTAAATAATCTTGGATTTACTCGTCTTTTCTCTTTTATTACAATTACATTGTTTGCTTTTATAAAATAAATTGTATTTATAATGTTTTTACAATAAATATAAACTTTTTGAAACAAAATGAGACAAATGTCTGAAAACATTATAATTGAAAAACCAAACCATAAGCTGAGTATTGATGAGATGAGACACAAATACTCTTCGAAATACATTTTTTGGTATATTTCGTATATAACAGACGGTTGTGTTGGAAATTTAATATGTATTTCAAATCTGCTATCCATGTAATCTCTATAAAAATAATCAATTTCTACACTAAAATACTTTCGATAACAATCAATATAATTATTGCAAAAATGTTCGCATTTATCTTGATAAAATTCAGGTGAATTAATAGTATTATATTCTAACCTAAATTTTGATTTACTATTTTGGTTAAAATTGAAATATGAATATGGATAAAATGACGAGTTTCTAATATAATTAGCAAGCTTACATTTCGAAACACATTCAATTTCATTTTGTTTCTCAAGTCCTGTATTTTTATAAACAGATGTTTTTTATAATTAATTACAGCAGTTTGATTTTCACTAAATTTAATTCTATGATTATTTTCAGGCTTATATTCATAAATCGAAGATTGCCGATCATGAAGTTGAATAGAAAATGTATTTTGAAATTTTGTTTTGTTTTTTATCATTATCTGGATATAAAAGTTACTAGTTTCAGTTAATCTGTATTTGTCGTCCGGTTCGTTATGTAATTGGGAAAAGATATTAAAGCAAAACATTCCTCCGCTAATAGATTGGGTATAATTTGCAAACCATTCGCAATCTTTAGTATTTGGCCGAGAGTTACTAATAAATTCAGTTGTGTAACATTTAAAGAATTTTCTTGGTGAATTTATTGCTGAAAATTGTTCTTGTATAGTTAATAAATTTATATAAATTAAATTATTCCTGTCTTTCAGATTTTCATTATTAGAATTATTTTTAATGCCATCTAGAAAATTTTGTTTAAACATAAACAATTTTACGAAACAAATATTAATAGCAGGCAATAATTTATTCTTGTAAAACTTAACGTTTGTGGCCAACTCATTTGATAAATAAATCTCATTTATTTTGTATAATTGATAAAAACAACCAATAAAGCAAATTATTCTTGTAAATAATTTGTACATAAATCGAAATTGTATTTTTATCATGTTTAAAATTTTTAATTTTCTAAAATAAATTTTAAAGTATTTTTATGGATATTTTTAAAGAAGAATTCATTAGAGGGAAATTTTTTGTTAGTTCACATGTAGTTGAAATATAATAAATATATTTTAAGAATACAAAAAATCTGAGGAACTTTCTTGGAAACCCAGTTTAAAAACTTTCTTATTCTTAGTAGATTTTCTAAAAAATATTCATGAAAAAATAAATTAATCTTTGAATATTGGAATTTTGGCCAAATTCCCATTAAAGTCAGAAATTCGATATTAAATAACTCGAAAACTAATTTTTTTTAATATATCTTCAACGGCAAAAAGTTATCTTTTGATGAGATCTATAATACAAATATAATGAATTCCACTTTAAAAATACCGAAAAACATTCTTTATTTATCGGTTTTTAATATATAAATTATTATACTATTAATATATATTTAATTAAGTTTATATTATTTTATTTAAAAACAAATGTTTATATATTAGTGTTACCTGTCCAATAAACAAAAGCCAAAATTTTAGAATGATTGTGCTTGATAATTGCTAATTTGTCATTACTAAGTCATTGCTTGATCTAAATTCTTAAATATAATTATTTATATTTAATTTACAAAATTTTTCTATAATTTATTATTTTGTTTACGAGAACAATTGAATGTTAGCTATAATCAAAAAATGTATTTCATTTTGTTTAAAATTAAGTAATTGTTTATTTTTGAAAAACCTGATTTAAATACATTTTTAAAAATATTTGTATTGAAATAATTTATATATTATCAAGAATAATTTCGGTTTATATTTAAAAATAGAAATTAGGTAATAACTAAACTTTGGATCTGGAATCGAAAATGAGATTTTTGTGTCTATGAATATTATATAATTTTGAAAAATATTTGTTGATTAAAGTTAAGGGTATTGTAAAGTTGAATTAAAATTAAATTTATTTTTAAATAATTGTTAAGTGTAATAATAATCATTTTTACTATATAAAAAATTTTAATTATTTTGTGTTTTGTACTTATTTAGTAATAAAAAAGCAATTAATGTTTTAAAAGACAATATTTTATATTATAAAATTTTAAAAAAATAATACCATTTAAACAAAGCGCATGTTAAAATAAATAAAATTTTAAAATTTATTATGCAATTAATGTGTTATTTATCATTTATAAACAGTAAAAATATCAAAAAATTTAAATAAAATTATTACAAAATTTAAACAAAATATGAAAAACATTTTTTAATTATAACAGAATTTTAATTGTTTTTATAAACAAATGAAACAATTATCTAATATTTTGGACCTTAAATATAAATTACCACATTTATGGCTTTAAATCAAAAAATTACTTAGAAACGACCGATCATTTGTACGCTCGATCATTTTTAATTTATTTTGTTTAATTAAATTTTCTAATATAATTTTAATACAAAACATTTCAAATAAATACCTGAATTAAAGTTTACTAAAAATTTTTTATTAATATATTCAATAAATATATTTTGATGTTTTTTAAAATAAATTATTTACCGTAATAACTTATAAATAAAATATTTATTAGCAAAATACTTATTTGTAAAAATTTCAATCAATATCTAATATATAATTATATAAAATGTTTTTTATTTAAGTGATTGTAATTAATTTGAAACAAAAATATATTTTATTATAATTATAAGAATTATATCTTTAAACTTAATTAAATTTATAATAAAATTTTATTTAGATATTAATTATAATTTTATAAATATTATATTTATTCGATAAAAAAATTAATAAATAAAATTTATTTAAATTTTACTTTAGGCTGTTTATTATTTTATTTATAATTGATTATAGGATCTGCGTTTTTATCTAGAGTATTTCAGATTTATGCAAGTTAATTCCCTAAAATTTATTTGAAAATTTTTACATTTGAAAGATAAATATCGTTTTATATTTATTTGTTTATAACATTTAAAGTTGTATGCATCTCATAGTTCAAAAAAGTTAATTAACACTTTATATCATTTGCTAAGCATACAAAAACAATAAATCTGCAATTGCACTATGAGATGCATTCAACTCTGTTTATATTTAATGTTTACAGTACTTAAATAAAGCTGATCGAAAATTTTGATAGAATATGCTCGCTATACTTTTAGCACTTATAGAAATTGTAAGCTGACGTCAGAGCTAACTCAAATAGTACTAAACATATAGCGATCATATTCTATCAATATTTTCGTTAAGCTTTGTTTACTCGTTAAAAATAAACAAATTAATATTTTACGTTATTATTTTGTTAGAGTATTGCTAAATTCTAATTATTTTGGTCTGATTGAATAAAGTTCAATAAAAATGTTTCTTATTTATTAAGTAATCTTCAATTTTAAGTATTTAAAGGAATATATATAACTTGTACATATTTTATTAATTTTTTAAATTAAATAGTTTTTATTTAGTTTTAAAAATATACTAGATAAAAACTCAAATCCTATAATCATTAATAATTTATTAAATTTAATTTAATGGTTTATATTAATATTTAAATAATTTAATTTTAAATTTAATTTTAATAACAAATATAAATTAATAACGCAATATTCAATTTATTTATTGATTAAAAGAAGATACAAAGAAAAAAATATTTTTCCCGGATTCAATATTTTAATTTAATAGTTTTGTCGAGCACGAAAGTAAATTATGTTATTTCCTGCATAATAATGCTAATACATGTTTAATCTGTGAAAATCCTTCCAACCACTACATATTATAATAGAATAGAAATCTACTAATATTCATGTAGTAATACTCATATATTAGCTCAGGCGTGTAGCGCAGTGGTATTGCGTCCGCTCTTTAAACCTGAGTTAGTGAGTTGAGGCTAGAATAACCACGGGCTATACCAAAAGCCGTCTACTGGTAGTGTACGATAGCCTAATAACTACTAATCTGCCTATACGGTCAGGTGTGTGCTCTTAAAAATGTGACAGTAACGCCTAACGGTAAAGTAATGATTCCTGGCCTCACTGCGGGTTGTGCAGAAAGAAAGGCTTTGGCCTATGAATAGTTAGTTACTAATATTCATAATTTACTAAAAGAATTATTTACAAAAAAAAAATGTTCGCCGATAATCCCAAAACAAATCCTCGTATCAAGCGATTTATTATACTACAAAAGTGTGTCATATACAATTTATGTACAAATAATATATAATTAATAAATATTAAATTTGTTAAATCTGAAGTACTAGTTCAAATGCCCCATTTTCTTCTCCTTTACTTCTCCTTTCAACTATTTTAAAGTTTAACTCAAATAATATTTTTATATCATAACATAGGACTCATAGCCTATGAGTCATAGGTTATGAAATGAGAGCGTCTATTGATTTCAACAGTTATTTCGCAATCGGTTGACGATCGACAAACATATAAACAAACAAACTAAAAATTTATTATTAAATGTATTAGATTTAATTATAATATGACATATTTAGAATTATATGATTAAGTAAAAAATAAAAATAACACTTTAATTAAGTGTAAATCTATTTGAAAATATAATTTTAAATAAAAATTTACTTTAAATACCTGTTATTTTAATTTATAATTTAATTTTAAAAACCCTAATATTTGTCCAAGGCAAGTTTTTAAAAAATGTTTGCCACCCTTTTACAGAACGGCTCGACTGAAGACTAAAGCGACGATTGATTGACTAAAACAACGAATGGATTACAAGATCTCATCGATTGTCACATTAATTGAAGACTTTATTAGAAAACAATTCATTTAATTGCTATTCAATTGATTGTCTGTTTAGATATGTTTTGTATTTAAACTATAATTACATTAATAATAGTCTTTATTAAAACTAATTGTATTTCACTATTAATACTGTTTTTGAATAAACAAGTAATAAATAAAAAATATAAAAAATATTTTTTTTAATACAGTATATAAAATTTATTTAAATCTAATTACCCTAAATTCCTGTCTATTAGCCGCGGCTTATATAAAGAAAAAAGTAGAAAGAATTTTAAAAACTAACATACGGCTTATACATGAGTCCGGCTTATACACGGAATTAATTTAATACAATAACATAAATTTATTACATTTTAAAATTTTATTTGACAATTAAAAACTCTAAAATTCCTTAGTTGATTTTATATTTAAAAGTTTGAAAAAATTAATAAAAATTTAGAAATAAAATTTTTGATAATTTGGGTGTTCTTTTTTTATTACTACAGTAAATCTGGCTTAGCATTAACCCATTTATTGTGAACACACGCTTATATGAATATATACGATTATACACGCGTAAATGATTATATTATAGTAAATATTTTAAGATTCATGTTTAAATATAGTCTATTCTCCTTAACGTTAATCAATTATTGTAAATATTTGCTTACAGTGAACCGTTTACAAAAAACCAAGTTTCAATATACTTAGGAATTTAAATCATTTGAAGTGAATTTCGATTTAGTGAACAAATTTTACAAAACCAAGTTATTTATTATATTTGATATAGACTGTAAATAAATTCAAATTTAAAGATTAGTAAATAAGAATATCTGCATCAACTAATCAAAACTAACCCTATTATTATTTATAAATTACCCGGCTTATATATGGGTCCGGCTTATCTATAGTTACATTTTTATTTTTAAAAATTTGATAAATAATTGCCCCGGCTTATACACGGGACGGCTTATAGACAGGAATTTAGGGTATATATTTAAAAATTTATTCATCTCTGTTTTTTTTTTAAAATCTTAACTTTTTAGCGTTTACTAATATCGCTCTAAGATGAATCTTTTGTTTTAAATAAAGCAAAATTTTTCAAAATATTCAAATCAATTAAAAAAATTAGCTCGGTGTTACATTTTTGCTATTTCAATTTGACACACAATATGTGTTAGTGCTATTTTCTTTTGGCGGAACCAAAACGTTTTTTTTTCTCAATTGGATTAAAAAATAGATTTAAAGTTAATTTTCGTTTTATTGTTTTTGAAACACACAAAACGAATGCGAAAACGTGAGCCCATTCTAAAAGTTGTCCGACCAAGGCAGACTGGCGAAGTAGTCAATGGGTCGGACTGTATTTAATTCTAATTTACCTAACTAGTAGTTCGAATACCGATTTGGGCTCGAATCTTTTAAGAAGTTTGATAGTGTTTGTGAATGGCAATACAACTAAGGACTGGTAATCAAAAGTCGTTTATTGGTAGTGTATTAGCGGATTAACCACAAATTACGGAGCGTTTAGGTGTGCGCTCTTAAAACTGTGACCACTATCCAGAGTTACCATACCTGCCGGTGAAGTGATGATTCCTGAATGAGTTGAAATCATTGAAGTATTTTAACGGATAACATATTGCCATCTCTTGTATAAAATTGTTATTACTTGTATTTTTATACTGTATGTTCTGCACATTATTGTGAGTAAAAACTGTTTATATTTTTGATTTATTTTCAATTTTCAATCGACTTCTATATAATCTGAAAAATAAACATCTTTTTAGCAAATGCTTGTAAAGTGTATTCAAAGTGATATTCATGAGTTCAGACGTAACTCAAACTATACAAACGTTAATATTAAAGTTATTGACGTCTGGATAGGGATTGTTATCATTATCTATTTAATCAATACAACAAAACAACAGTTAATGGAAATAATAATTAGAGTTAACTAATCAAATGAATAGAATTTATTTTACAATTTAAATTTAATGTGAAAAATGTTATTAAATTTAATAATAAAGCAAATACAGTAACAGACGAGAAATACAATTATTTTTATTAAATACTATATATATATATATAATTAATTACAATAAATTCATAAATGGTAATTTATAATTTTTTACCAGATTAAATTTTTTTATAAAATTTATAAAGTGTTAAATTTATAAATTTTTCAAAATTATAGTAGGGCTAATTTATATAAAATTATAATAAATTAAAAATGTGGTAGTAGAAAAATAAAAATAGTTTATTAATTTTAAGAGTTTTGTATTATTAAATTGTTGCAACATAAATTCTAAATTAATAATTAAAAATGTTAATTTTATTAACAAAAATTATAATTAATTCTAATTAAAATAATTTGATTTAATAAGTTCAATTATAGCAAATAGAATTGAGAAAAATAAACCAAAGCTTAACAAATAAAATAAATCAAATAAATATAACAAGGTTAAATCATTATAATCAAAAATTTGTTTAACAATATTGAAATCAATTTTGTTATCATGATATACATGAATTTTCATAATTAACCATGACCATTTTTCAAATATGCCAGTTTCTTGAACGGTTATAATGCTAAAATTTACACACAAAAAATTAACTTTATTAATTAAAATTTTTAAATCTTACAATGTATTTAATGCCGTAATAGTTTTAATATCTATTTTCTCATTAATTCCCAAAAAATACGGTTCAGTTCCGCCGCTCTCTTCCGAGATATGCATTAAATCCAAAAAATTAATTTCATTTTTGTGTTGAGTATCAAAATATTTTGAAAATAAAATCAAATCATATATCAAATGTAGTTTTGTTTCGACATAACCTAAAGTTCCGTTTCTTAATTTGTTTACTAAATTAGTCATAAATTCCCTGTCCCAATTTCCCATGTATTGCCATAATTTTGGTGCAATTGCACGTGCTAATTCGGTATCAACCATATGTGAGTATTTTACTAAAGGACTGTCAAGTTTGACGAAAATAGTCATATCTTTTCGTTTGGATAACTGATCCAAAGTATCGATTCTATCCATCGAAACACTTCTGATCATTGAATTCAATATATAATTACAGAAATTAATTAATAATATAAATGCAGACAATAAAAAAGTGCCAAACATTATATTTCTATTAGTTTTATTTAATAACAAATTTTGACATGATTGCTTTAACAATATTATAATATAATTCCATATATATTCATAAATATTTGAATTAATTTTTAAAATTTTATTTGAAATAATAGAAATAACCAAAATTGATAAAATAACAAAACACCAAGTATATCTATCAAAACAATATGCAAAATTAAAGATAGAAATTTGACCTGATATTGATCTAGCTGCAAATTGACCAGTCTCAAAAAAGCCAATGAATCTTGTTAATTTAAAATTTATGCTAGAACCATCTAACATTTCTCTAGCTTTTTCAAGTGAGCTTGCAATTGCAGGATAAATGACAATATCATTATATCCATCAACTACTTTGCCATAGTCATCAAATCCTATCATTGGTCTTAGTTTAATACTAAAAAATTAACATTATAAAATTTATTTTATATTTTACACTATTTTTAATTTATTTGAACATAAAATTGAAAAACTATTCAAAATTATTACTTACTATGATTTATAATATTTTGAAAATTCAATTATAAACAATATTAATAAGCCACAAATTCTATAAGTTGTCTCGTTAATTTTAGCACTAAAATTTATTTTAATGTTTAAAAAATGTTTCACAAAATAATTTAATAAATAATTTTATTTATTATTTTATAATTACTTACAGATGAAATATATATGGTGGATTTGTTGTTGATAAAACTACAAGTGTTCTGTTATTAATAATTGTATCTGAATACTTTATAAGTTCTTCATCATTATTATAAAACATGCAATCATCTTGATCCATTTTCATTAATTTTTAATTTCGGAGCTAGCTTATATAATATTATTACTATTATATTAGTATTTATTATATTAATAGTTGTTTTGTTAATATTTAATATAAATATTATTTTTTAAAATAATATTTTTTTGTTAAAATATATTAATTTTAGAAAATAAATTAATTAAACAACCAATATTAATATGTTCAGTTTAAGAAAACAAAATAAGCCAAATGTAGATATTTTTATAAAGATATAAATGTTTTTTCAACTATATTTTCCAATAAAATTTAATTAATGTAAATGGCATTAATTATTGCTGTGAAAAACTTTTTTATTTATTAATATTAATTAGTAATTATTTTACTATCTTTTGTTTAAAACCTTTGTTTTAAATAGCTTTTTAGTATTTAATTTTGACATTTTATTTAAGTTTAACCTTAATATATTATTAAATTTTTTCTAAACTAATTTATTTGCAAAATAAAAACTCATTATAATTATATAAAAAATTAAAATAATTTAATATTTTTCTAATCATAAATTTATCATTATAAAAAATATAAAATGTAAAGCGTTTATAAAGTAAATTAATATTAATAAAAACAATAAATTTTATTATTAATTAACAAGAAATAAAAACAATTTAATGACACGTGCATCAAACATGCATTTATTAAATAATAAAATTAAATATTTGATAAAAAAAATAATTATATACTAAATTTGTTAAATTGAGTGAAAACAAAATTGTAAGTTATAAAAAATATCTAACTTATGCACATTTATTAGCAAAAAAATATTTATTTTAAAATTCTAACCAGACCTTTAAAAATTTTACTAGTTTAAAACAATAGTACGACAAATGAAAGAAGAGTCTATTTTTTTAAATTTATAATTGGATTACGTCAAAGATTTACTTAATTTTTAAAAAATTGCATTTATCTCCACAAACATTTGTTTTGCACAAAAGTACTCCCGCTACTATTTGATGACAGCTGGAAACTTTTTTCAATTTATAAATTAAAATTAGACCAAAAAATTAATAAATTTCAAACCAAAAAAATTAAAATAGTAAATTTTGCATTATTTGGCAAACATTTTGAAAAAAATATTCATATATAAAGAAATAGCTATATTGATGTTCATAAACAATGCAAACAAAAAGTTGTTTAAAGCCTCCATTTGTGTCTAAAATAAAAATAATAGTCGCGTGCCTTCGAGGCCATTGTTCGGGAAGGTAGTGTTTGGCCAGTTATGAGTACTAATGGCCGGAAAAGGCAGCACAACATCAAATAAGTGATTATGTGTTAGTGATGTGGAATAGCAATGAATAACAATAATTAAGTTATAATACATTTTATTAATTAATATAAATACAAACTACTCTTCGGAGAGCATACGACATACTGAACATTGGGGTTAGTTTAAGGATCTCTTATATACCTTAGTTTAGGTTTAACATCGCTTTGGATGACTGGTATGTATTCATTCACTAATTTATTAACTTATTCATTTATTTACTCATTCAATACCTCTTTCACCCATTCACTTATACATGCAGTCATAAATTAATCAAAACTTGATCAGTTTTAAATATGATTCAACCATGCAAACCACATCAGTTTAATAACATGCCTCGAAGGCACGCGACATAATTAATCTTTATTTGTTAAAAATTTTAAAAGCACTAATTAAGTTTCTTAAAGTCGTGATCAATAAACTCGGACTCATAGTTAGTTAAAATCTGTTTAAATTTAGATAAATTATATATAATATTTTATCACTTGATAAAGGTTTTTGGCAAAATTATTTGAAAATATTTGTCTCTGATTCCTCTGGATTGGCCGACCTCATAAATCTTTGCTGTTTAGTTAGCATGCAAACTATGTAATTTTATATCTGAATTTTCTATTTATACATTTTTATAATATTAAAAATTCTTTGTATTTGTTTGTTTGATAAACTTTAATAAAATGTTTATAAACTTTTTTGAACTTTAAAATTATTTTAAATAGCTTTGTTTAAATATACAGCCATCGCCAAAATTAACTGACCAGCTTAAACGCAATTTATTCAAATGTGCTTAGTCATATTAAGTTTAAATTTTTTTGCAATTATAAAATTATGGTAAGCACAAAACATAAAAAGGAATTTTAAAAATTTTAACTTGGTTTTTTATGACACTAAAATTTGTACAGAAAAATTTACCATGATTATAATAAATCTAAAATAAACAAATTGTTTATTGCTAAAAATAATTAGATACGTGTAATTTAATTTTTCTAAATTTTGACATGAGGCAATTTTGACTAGCATTACATTGTTTCTAACACTTACAAATTAAACATCCTTGGTTGTTTTTATTTGAAAATATTTTTAATATCTTAACTTTTAAATATTAATGTTAGTTATAATATAAAAAATTTTAAAAATATCTACCAGAAACATTTTAAAAATAAAAACAAAATTTTAAGTGAATTTATCCATCATTTCTATCTTAAATATAACTCACATTAATTTATTGCAATTTATTACAATATTGTTTTATTTTGTCACTGTAATTTTGTTTTTATTTTCAAAATGTTTCTGGTAAATATTTTTAAAATTTTTTATATTATAACTAACATTAATATTTAAAAGTTAATATAGTAAAAATATTTTCAAATAAAAACAACCAAGTATGTTCAACTTGTACATGTTACAAATATTGCATTTATAGATTTGTAATACTAGTCAAAATTGCCCCATGTCAAAATTAAAAAAAAATAAAATTACACGTATCTAATTATTTTTAGCAATAAACAATCTGTATATTTTAGTTTTTTTATAATCACGGTAAATTTTTCTGTACAAATTTTAATGTGTCATAAAAGACCAAGTTAAAATTTTTAAAATTTCTTTTTTTGTTTTGTGCGTACCATAATTCCATAGTTGCAAAAAAATTTTAAACTTAATATGACCAAGCATATTTGAATAAAATGCGTTTAGGCTGGTCAGTTAATTTTGGCAACGGCTGTATATACATAATAATCATTGAATAAAACTAATTATGTTTTAATATTCATTTAAATTATAGTTGCATTCAATGATTTCACGAATAGCTCTAAAAAAAGTTGGATTTTCGTGTTATTCGTTATTTACTATTAACTATTTTCGTTGCTATGAAGTAAGAAATCTAATTATATTCAAAAAGTTTAATATTTAAAAACTAATTTTTAATAATATTTAAATTATTATTTAACAGATAATTTCAATGCTTTCGCTGCTATTTCTGAAAATTTCAGAAATGAGTTGATTTAATTAATTATTGCTTACAAAATTTGTCCAGTTAATTTTACTTTTTATATATTATATTTAAAAGACTAAAATATGTAATTCTAGTCTTATCGTTTACAAAATTTTGAACACATAATATTAGCATGTTATTTTAGTGAAATTTAGTGAAATTCTTTTATTTAAAAAAACATAATTTTAACTATATACATTATTTTTGTTGACTTATATAGCTTTTTAAAATGTATGCTTATTCACAATTAATACTGGTATTACTACTTCTGTTTTTATTATTTTATCAAATAGTATATTCTTTTAATAATTAAATATATTCTATAATATATTTTATTATAAAGTTAATAGTTTTAACATACAGTCTATCCCGCTTAGTGTGAATCCGCTTATTGTGAATACCCGTTTATAGAGAACTATTTGCTGAGATCAAAATTTAATTATGTATAGAATTTTATTTGTTTATAGTAAATCCTGCTTAAAATGAACAAATTTTACAGCACCGAACTGTTCACTATATTCGGGATAGACAGTAGTACTTAAAAGTAAGCTTTTTGGTCAACATTGTGAATATCAATTAAATTAATTGATAATTAATTTTATTATTTAACAAATTAATTTATGATTTGGTTGCAGGTAAGTTATTATAATCTATGTTAGTTTGATCTAGCTATATCAATCTTGTGTACAAATAGTCAGTAACTAAAATAAACTTTGTAAAACATATTTAAAATAATAAAAACTATTGTATTACAATTTTTATTATAATGGTGTATTCATTATACTGGTGTTCATTATAAGGCACTTAACTCTATTACAATCACTAAGTTTTTAGTCATTATCAATTAAGTCTTGTTTACAATCAAAAATGTTGTTTTACAAGTTAAACTCAAACATTGCATTAATTACAATGAAAAAATTTTGTTGAAATGTTTGATTTAAATTATTCTCCGCGGAATATAATATCACTCTATCAAGATCAGGTTCATTGTCTAATTTGCACATACAGTCAACAGATTTACTTTTTTGTTTGAGTAATTTAGATGTGATTTATGTATACATAAAATTTCTTTAAATAATTATTTTAAAGTTATTTATTTTATATATGAAATTAAAATAGAATCAATTACAATTTTAATAATTAATTATAGAAATTATAAACATAATGTAAAATCTCGATTGAATAGCTTAAATGATTGTAAACAAATATTTTTATTATTTTATTATATTTGAATCAACACATGAATAAAATTATATTTCAATTTTAGATTTTAAATAAATATTAAAAATGTTTATAATTTAATTTTAAAAATTGTTACATTAAATTAAAATTGCAATATAATATAATATTTATTATTTATATCACAAGGTAAATTTTATTCTTACCAATTTGTAATATATTGTTTAATATAATCATATTGTAAAATCATAAAATCATATGAGAGACTGAATGAGTAAATCAAATTAAATGGACGAATAACTTTAAAGTAAAGTTATATCGATGTATCGATATATTAGCGCCCAAGTTAAATTTTATATATTTTTATTGATTAA
>JAQFXP010001217.1:0-20728 GCA_034693685.1 Belba bartosi
GATGGCAAAAAGGTGAAAAAGTACATTGCGTCTCATGTGTTTTCACACCGCACAAAGCTTTCAGTTATTTGAGTGTATTTGTTTTATAATTAATTTTACAAATTTACTATTTGTTTATTTAATTATAAATGTAATAAATTTTAAAATATTAATAAAATTTTAAATAAAAATTAACTTATAAAATTTAATTTATAAATTATAATTATATAATAATATATTTATTATATTATTTTATTATATAAAAATAAAATTTAATTATTATTTATAAATATGTAAATAACTTTTGACATTAAATAAAAACTCAAATAAAAGTTATTATAAAATTGTAACAATTAATTAGTTGTAATTACAATTTATTTTTAATTAAAAATATTTTTGATATACAATAGAAAATTAGCTGCAATTAATATAAAATAAATTTATGATTTTTTTTAGATAAACTTTGAAATATTTCCAATTAGTAGATTTAAATATAAACTAAAATAATATTTTTGTAAATTAAAATTATATTACTGTTTGATATTATATTTGTATAAAATAATTTAAAGCAGTAATACTAACATGTTTCTAGCATCGATTAAATACTTAATTTTTAAATTACAAATAATAAGTAAAACTATTCATTATAATTTAAATAACTAACGTTTAACGTAATTTTAAATCAAAATAAATAAAGTCATTAATAGTATAAACTATTAAGTAAATCAATTATCTCTTTCTTTATATAATTTGTTACATTGAACAAGTTTTCAAATTAATGATTAAAATAATCAACTAGATCAGTTAGATATTTGAAAACATATTTAATATTAATTTAAATATTTATATATAATTATAATAAAATTTAACTCAAATCAACTAAATTTAAATTCATCTCATTTATTAGCCAATAACGTATACACTAGAAATTTGCTACTTTTCATAATTTGTTTTAATTAACTCAAAGTTAATAAATATTTAAGAGTACACTAATGATTAAAAATAAATAGCTAGCTGATTAACAAATTCACCATTTTAAATTCTACAGATTAGATACTGTAGTTGTAAAAATAAACCGGCTAAAATTGTTTTATATAATTAAAATATATCTACATTTGCTTGCTAATTACTTTTAATTTAATTGATAAAAACTATTTACCGACTTGCGCCGCTTACAATTTCGCGCAAATTGTAGGTGAGTTTCTGATAAAGGTGCAATTACAACTAGATACAATTTCACTACAATTTAGACTAAAGTTTTTCCAAAACTGTAAAATAGTTAAGACATTTGTATTATTGTATGAAAGTTATTATTTGTATTCAATTGAATACTCATATAAAAAATTGAAAATGTTTTTTGTTGTTAATTAACAATTACACTATTTGCAATAGTATGCTTTCCTTTTTGTAAAACAATGAAAAAAACTTGTTTTTATTTGTGTAAAAAAAACTAATCAACACTTTTAACCTTTTAATATGTTTTGAGTAGTTTTCCATATCAATTTTGTAAAACAACGTTTATTATGTACCGTAATATAAATTTAATATATAAAATTTAATTTTAAAAAATATATATTTCATATTAATAATTAATTCTATTTAAGTTATATTTAAAATAATAATTAAAAAAAACTAATTATGCGGAAAATATTATATTTTATTAAAAAACGACTAGTTTTTAAAATAATTATTTCAAATATAAATAATATAAAATTATTTATTAACACATAAATTTACTTTAAATAGTAAAATGTAAATTTTTATGTTTAAGTTTTAAGGGATTTTCTACAAATGACTTAATTGCAAAGATCGAGAAGTTCTGTCGGAGGAAATCAAAGGGGAAATAAGATAAGAATTTTGCCAAAAACGCTTGAATAACCCATAGTTTTATTATGGTATTTTGACTAATTTAACTGAATTAGTAATTTGGGTAATATAAATATAATATTAAAATTTTTTATTAAAAATCAAATTCAGTTTTATTATAAACTTGATAATTTAATTTTGCAATATTAAATAAACAATAAAGTTAACAAAATGATACATCAATTCAAAACAATATAAAAAAATGTAATAAAATTATTTAAGAATTATATATACTATTATTTGCGAATATTTTTACAGTTTTTTTAAAGTAATACCAAAAATGTGATAAATTAAGCAATAATTTAATGGCAAAATATTTTTATAAAACAGTTTTGATCAAAAAAGCAAAATATACTGTAAATTAAGTTTTAATTAATCAATATTTATATCAAATCAAGGATTTCGATATCATTACAAGTCGTGTCGTTTAGTCTCATATTATGTTTGGACGTCATGTGGTGTCTGAGGTCTCCCGTATTGGCAAACGTCTGGTCACACGAACCGCACGGAACTGACAAATGGTATAAATATATTAAACATTTATTAATTTCAAATAAAAAATCTGAAAACTAGTATAAACTATAAAAAAACAATTCAAATATCTCTTCCGTCACTAGTATTTTCACGTATTTTCTGAGCGCTCTTCTGGATCTCCTCACTCTTGTCGCGTATGTCGAGTACAGTCTGAGCCGTATTTTCCTTAATTTTTTTGTCGTTTTCCTAGAATTAGTCGCCAATAATCTCAATCAACTCATTACGCAATTGATTGTTGTTTTGAGTCAAAAACTCATTCATTTTTCGCAGTTCTGTCGCATAGAGTCCGCGACTCTTCTTATCCGCGAATTCAGTCGAAACCCAATTTCATTTCTGTGGTAAAAATGTATCAATTTTAAGAAAATATAATATTTTTCATCAAAAAAAATAAAATTTTAAAACTAATTTAGCATAAAATTTAACTTATTTTCAAAATTTATAACTAGAAACTTCCTAAATCAGACAAAAACTGATATATCTATCCTATTCCATGCACTAGCATGCAATTCTAATTTATTTTCTTTAAGCTATTCTATCTAGGTATGCACTTTGATCAGAAATTTCAATATATCAGAAAATAGGTTAATATAAATAAAGCTAATACATTTAAAAATAAAGCTTTATTAAAATATCTAGCCAATATTATATAGATCTAGTAACAATTTATTATATAAAAATAATTATAGAAAATAATAAAATTAATTAAAAAACCAACATGAGATTCATTGTGAGTTTCAAAATACTTTCGCTGTGACTTCAAAGACGTGTATTTTTTTGACAATTTATTGCATTTAGTCAATAATTTATTTTATTTAACTAATATATAAAATAATAATTTAAAAAAACTAATTATGCAGAAAATATTATATTTTATAAAAAACGACTAGTTTTTAAAATTATTATTTTAAATATAAATAATATAAAATTATTTATTAACACAATTAATTTACTTTAAATAGTAAAATATAAATTTTTATCTATAAGTTTTAAGGGCTTTTCTACAAATGACTTAAATGCAGGGATCGAAAAGTTCTGTCGATCAATGGGGAAATAAAGGAAAGAATTTTGCCAAAAACGCTTGATTAACTCATAGTATTATGAGGTATTTTTAACTGGATTAGTAAGTTGGGTAATATAATAATAATATTGAAATTTCTTAGTAAAAATCATTTAATAATTATTTAATAAATATTTTTGTCTATTCACATATATTAAAATAATAAAAATATTTTTGTAAAATATTTTTATTTTGTCTACAACTTATTATTATTATATTAAATCAATCCTGCTCAACTAACTCGCTCAACATGCAAAATTCAAATACATTAGTTAAAAACAAAATAAGCAACATTCAATATACAGTAAAAGTTAACATATTTTTTAATATATAAAATACTTATATTGTGCGCTCTATATCTGATTTCTGAATTCTAGCCTACAATTGCATCATGCAAATAAATATTTATAATTACAAATAAATGTTAGAAAGCGTAAAATAAAACAATATATCTTAATCAAATTGAATAATTTTAAAATTATATTTATCAAATATTTATTGCATTAATTTACAAAATTGTAAACAAAAATAACTAAATTTCACACTTTATATCTGAATGCAACTTAACTCGACACATGTCTTAGAACCAATTTTCATTTTATTGCGCAGCATTTAACAAGATAAATAGTGATGGTGAAGGGGGCTTCAAATAAATCCCTCCTGATTTTGAAAATTTGGATTTATCTCTCCTAGAATTTTTTCAGCAAAAGCTATCCCCACCTTTTTAATATTTGTTAATTAATCATTTGATAAATGAAAAATGTAAATTTTTATACATATAAACATTTCTAGAATATGGTATATGGAATCAATTATTTATTTTATTTATAAAAGATTTTTATTTATTAGCGGTAAATACATAATAATTTTGAACATTAAATGTCTCGAATGTTGCTCTAACATAATAGGGTTTTACTCATAAATAGGTTCAATAATGCGAGAATTGAATGTAACCCAAATTACTTTGAAATTTAAATTTGTTTAGTTTAAGTTTGTTTAAATCTCATTTAGTTTATATGCAAATTAATTTTGAAGTTCATAAACTGTATATTTGAATGCTTATTATAGCATAACATTTGCTTTAATCATGATTAAAATTATTTTTTTAAATAAGCAATTTTATTAATCTAAAGACAACTTCTTTATAAACAAAAAAAATTTAAATTGTTTAAAATAATTAATATTAAAAAAATACAAATTACAAATAAAATATTTTATGTTTTACCTAGTCAGTGTTTAAATATAAATTTTTTATTTTATGCTTTAAATTATAAATCCAAACACAATTAACAATTAATGGCGGAGGGTACAATTTTATGTTGAAATAGTCTTGACATCAACTACAACGTGTTCGTATCAATACTAAATTTGTAAAATAGTCATATTTTAACTATTTTTTAACAAGCGAACATTTGTTGTTATTACATTGTAGTAAATACATTAGAGTTTTTTTTTAAAGTTTCAATTGTTGTAAAGTTTATAACAATGGCTAACACCTTAACTAAATATTTAATTAAACAACGAATTGTCCTTTTTCTGTATTCTCAAAATTCATCAAATGTGTAAAACTTTGCGTTAATATCGAACAAAGTTTGTTAAACATTCAACTCTCAAAGCTCCTAATTTTACAAAGTAGAAAACAATATTTATTTTTAGTAAAACTTTTAGATATATTTTTTTAACAATATTTCTTATAGTTATTGTTAAAATTTTAAAATTAATAGCAAAGACAAATAATTAACTAATAACATCAATAACTTTGAAAATAAAAAACTATATTTGATACAAAAAACCAGCATTCAAAAAAAAATAAATATTTTGTTTATTAATCGATAAATTTTAAGTTTGGTTGGTTTAAATAAAAGAAATCAATTTTAAATAATTTTATACATAAACTTCATATTGTTGGATTGAGGGCAAAATTTTTTGAAGATAACTTTAATATAATATTTTTTTCTTGTACGCATATTTCAATATAAATAAATAATTTACTTTTACTAAAATAATGTAATTTATTTTAAAACATTAAAATTACAGACAGTATTAAGCTATAATGTAAATGTCGGTCAAAGTTTAATTAAGCTAATTTATAATATATTATTTAAATTATAAAATAATATTCATATATAACGTTGGTTTGAGTATTCAGCAAATTCGTTTCAACTATTTTATAATTACCCTAAATTCCTGTCTATAAGCCGGAACAATAAATTATAAAATTTTTTTACAATTTTGTCTACTTTTTTTCTTTATATAAGCCGCGGCTAATAAACAGGAATTTAAAGGTAGATTAAATATATATTTTAAATTTTAATTTTTAATAATTAAAAATCTAGCAAACCTTCTTTCAAAAATGTATTAAGATCATTCTGTACAATTTTGCTTAAATTTTTGTTTAATATGCATAATTAAAAAAATTAATATTTATTTCACTCAGACTACAGTCTACTGATATTTAAAATTATTTGTTAATTAGTCATTTAATAAATGAAAACTGTAAATTTTTATACATTTAAACATTTCTAAAATATAGTATTTAAAATCAATTATTTATTTTATTTATAAAAGATTTTTATTTATTAGCGGTAAATAAGTAATAAATTTGAATATGAAATGTCTCGTATGTTGCTCTAACATAAGATGGGTTTACTCATAAATAGGTGTTTTTTAAATTATGCCCGAGGGCTTCTCCCTGCACAACCGGGGGTTTCAACCCAGTCAGGAATCGTCACTTCACCGTGAGATATGGTAACGAGGATAGTGTCACATTTTTAAGAGCACACACCTAAACGCTCCGTATACGTAGTTTATGGTTAAACCGGTCGTACACTACCAATTAACGGCGCTTGGTAAGCAGCCCGTGGTCGTCTTGCCCCACCCAAGCCCTATTTAACTTATGAAAAGAAAAATTAGCTCGGATAGGGTTTGAACCCACTACCTGTTTGTTAAGTTAGACTTAACTGCAGTCGGACGCCTTGACCACTACGCCAGCCTGCCAGGATCTCATAAATAGATTCAATAATGCGAGAATTAAGTGTGACACAAATTACTTTGACATTTAAATTTTTTGTTTTTTAATTAATTATTTTAAAAATATTAGATTTTGCCCACATTAAAAGGAATTATTAATTTCATACCTTTCATTAGATGCAAATTAAACAAATTAATTAAAAAACAAAATTTGATAATGAATTGTAAAAACAAAACTACATTTAATACAACTGTATGTACAAGGAAGTGGCTATTAGACTTCTAATAACAAGCAATTATTTTTTACAATAGCTCTCAAATTGTGTTTAGCAGTTATGAGTAAAATATGTTTTTATATTTTTAGCCACGCAAAACTTTTACCGTATATAGTGTTATAACTAGAAAATTGTGCGAAGAGTTTGGCCCAAATATAATAATAACGACGAATGTGAGAACAGGTAAATTAATTTAAATTATTTATAATTAATTAAATAACACAAAATAAATAAATTAGTCTTAATATTAACAATAGTATTAGTTTTGATTTTTAATTGTTAGTTTAAACAAAATATTTCTGATATTATAGATTATTGAGTCAACTATATTGTGGACTTCTAAGTTCTACAATAAAACATTTATTTTAATATGTTTGTGCATTTAAGAGACCAAATATAAAAAATTAAAATTAAATATATTATTGCAAAAGCAAAATAATCAAAATTAATTCATATTTTAAAAAAATACTTTAATAAAATATTTTTAAAAATTTCTAACGTAAACGTCAGAAAAAAAATTGATTAAAATTCTAATTACAAGATAGTTTGATAGTTTATTAAACAAGATTTATATTATAAATTAAATTTAATTAATTATTGATAGAAGCTCCTGTTTGCCACCAGGCGTACCAATGTCTACTCACTTCTCAAATGTCTCTGGACAACAGCCTATAATATTTTTTCAATAATAACTTAAATTGTTAAAAATAATTTTAATAATGAATCATTACTCCAGCTATTGATGTACAATTATTTGCTTTAAAAATTTGATAAATCATCTAATTTAAAAAAGTTGCTTTGCATTTTGTGTGTTTCCCATATTTTGTCAAATTTATTCATTTTTAATTTTGCAAATATAACAAATAATTAGTTTAAATTAATTTATAATTAGAATTTGTAAACCCATTATGTGTTACTTTAATTTTGTAGTAAAAAAAAATTAAAAGTATTAATCAAAAAGTACTGAACACTGTTGTTTAGAGACTTTTGAGAGATAAGTAAACATTAGTACGCCTGGTGGCCGACAGAGGGCTTCTATCAACAATTAATTAATTTTAATTTATAAAATATATAATTTTTAATAAACTATCAAAAGTTGAATATAATTGTAATAATAGTTTTATTAAAATTTTAAAATTAATTTTTTTTCATTTTATCCGGCGTTTACGTAACACAAAATAAATTTTTATGTAATAATTAATTACTTAATGATTAATTAAAATTATAAAAAAATATGGTTAAGAATTTATCTTGATATTGCAAAATTAAATAATCTGACAATTTTTGTTTTAATTTGAGACATATTTCTTTATTTCTCGATAGTTTTAACATAAATAAAATAGCATTCGATTCATAAAAGTAGATCCGATTTCAGTCTCTAATTTGAATATGCATCAAATTCGTTTCAATTATTTTTTAATTAGATTAAATATATATAATTTTATTTTTAAATAATTAAAAATCTAACAAATCTTTTTTCAAAAATGTAATAAGAGCATATTGGACAATTTTGTTAAAATTTTTGTTTAATATGCATATTTAAAAATATTAAAGTTTATTTTACTCAAGATACATTCTACTAATATTTAAAATTATTTGTTAATTAGTCATAAATGAAAAATGTAAATTTTTATATCTTTTTAAACATTTCTAGAATATGGTATATGGAATCAATTATTTATTTTATTTATAAAAGATTTTTATTTATTAGCGGTAAATAAATAATAAGTTTGAATATGAAATGTCTCTTATGTTGCTCTAACATAAAACGGATTTACTCATAAATATGTTCAATAATGCGAGAATTGAGTGTAACACAATTTACTTTAACATTTAAATTTTTTGTTTTTTAATTATTTATTTTAAAATATTAGATTTTGCCCATATTAAAAAGAATTATTAATTTCATACCTATCATTAGAAGCAAATTAAACAAATTAATTAAAAAACAAAATTTGATAATGAATTGTAAAAACAAAACTACATTTAATACAACTGTATGTACTAGGAAGTGGCTATTAAATTTCTACTAACAAGCAATTATTTTTTACAATAGCTCTCAAATTGTGTTTAGCAGTTATGAGTAAAATATGTTTTTATATTTTTAGTTAGGCATAACTTTTACCGTATATAGTGTTATAACTTGAAAATTGTGCGAAGAGTTTGGCTCAAATATAATAATAATAACGAATGTGAGAACAGGTAAATTAATTTAAATTATTTATAATTAATTAAATAACACAAAATAAATAAAATAGTTTTAATATTGACAAATATTAGCTTTGAGCTTTAAATTGTTAGTTTATATTAAATATTTCTAATAATATAGATTATCGAGTCAACTTAGGTTCTACAATAAAACATTTATTTTAATATGTTTGTGCATTTAAGAGACCAAACATAAAAAATTTAAATAAAATATACTATTGCAAAGCCAAAATAATCAAAATTAATTAATTTTTTTTGTTTAACTCATATTTAAAAAAATTACTTTAATAAAATACAATTTGAATTTAATTAGAATTTCAAATAAGTAAAAACATTATTAGTAGTTAAAACAAATATTAATTAAGTAGTAAATGAAATTTACATTTAGTTGTATATACAGTATGTATATCTGTGTTAATGAATCTGTTTTTAAACATTAATTCGTTGTACTTAAAAATTATGTGTTTAAACATCAATTACATAATTCAAAAACACAGTCTATCTGTTAATATATTTATCAATAATTTTCAATTAAATTGATTAAGATATCATTTGTAGTTTTTAAATAATAAAATTATTATAATTCCAATAGTAAACCGAACATTCTATAAATCAACTACAAGCATTTGAACACATATAGAACATATGAATCTGACTGAATATCTATCTATCGAATAGATACGTACTATTTATTGGTACAAATCTCTTATACAGAAAATTTTAGAAATGTGTAATCAAATTCGAGGTAGTAGATAAAGCTACACTCTAGACCTTTAGTGCGCATTGTAGAGCTAAGAGCTATAAATATATAGACGTTGCTATATAGACGTGTATATAGCATAAGCACGTAGCTTGAAGCTTTATTGTAAGATTCTAAGCAACGTCTACTACTTCGGCCTATGAATAGTAGTAGACGTTGCTTAGAATCTTACAATAAAGCTTCAAGCTACGTGCTTATGCTATATACTTTATTCATAACTTAAGTTACAATAAAATAATTTATAATTTAATAATAATTGTCTTATTGCATGGATTTACACAAATATCAACAGATGTGGCCACAGAATAAAATGTTTGTTAATTTTTATACCATTAGTTAAACATACAAATAGAATATATCTGCAAAATCAGTCTTAAGCCTATGCAGATACACTGTTTTTGCATGTTTAGTAAACAGTTAACGTTTTAATTAACTCTTTTGCAATATGAGATGTTGCCACAACTAAATATCAATAACATAAATGTAAAAAAAGTTTTAAAATTATGTTTTATTTGACATGAATTTTATGAATTAACATTTTAACTAAATATACAGTAGTAAAAGTTCACCCAACTAGTACATTAATTTATTGTGAAAGGAGAAAATTAAAATTAAAATTTGCGCAGCTTAGCTCTAGACCTAGGATAGAAAACGCAAACTTTATTTGCTAAAATTTAGATACATAATATATGTTATATTTTTGGTCAGCTAGTTTTATCTTGAATTGGCAAAAATAAAACAAACCTAAACACTATTACAATTATAATAGATTTTTTCAAATGTTTTGATTCGTATTGTTTTGTTTTGTAATGTTAGTATATACTAAATCTTTGCTTTATTAATTAATTCTAATCATTTTAAACCAACTATTCATTTAATACTCATAATATTTGTGAAAATTATTATTATATAGAACCACGTTCTAAATCAATCTTGTGACAATTAATCACTAATGTCTTTAATAAGTGAATTAAAATCTAGATAGTGGAAAATACACCTAACAAAAATTATTTAAAAATTTTATTATTTGATTTGATTTTTTTAATTAATTAAATATTTTTTAAAAATAGGATTGTAAATTTTAAAAATTGGAATAAATACTAATTTGTTAATAAAAATTAAAAAATTGCTAAATTTGTAAACATTTATAAATATCAAAATTACATAATTATATATTTCAAATAATATTAAATTATTATCTAAAAAATGTATCCAATATATTTAAAAGTTCCAGAGGCATTTAATATAATTAATAATTATTTTAATAAAAATAAAGAACGATTAAGTAATAATGAAATTAATAAATTAAAAATCAAGAAAAGTATAGTTATTTTGCTGACAATGTGTGGATTCTTATATCAAACCTCATTATTGGTTTTGCAGTATATAAGCGGCAGAACTGTTGTCAACACTTCATTTGAACGCTTGAAAGACATGAAAATACCTTCCATTACAGTTTGTTTGCCCACAGCTATAGCTATGAATAAATACGCGAAACTGTATCCGAAATATCAGAATCTCTTTCAAAATTATCTCAATGTTGTCTCAAATATAACTGAAAATGATTATTGGAATCAAACCTTAAATCAAATGATTGCCGAAAATTATTTCAATCCATTACTAGAATATGAATGCAATTTAACAATAAATCAATTATTGAATGATTTAAGTTATGAATTAAATAGGACTGAATTTACAATAACTTATTATCCTGATGGCATTTATTTCTATAAATATAAAGCAGACTTTCAATCATTTGTTATAATTAAAAATAAATTAAGAAAATGTTTTACTTATTTTATTAAAATATCAAAAAATACGAATAATAAAGCAAAAGATCTAGAATCAATATATATTTTTTCCAATTATAACAAACTTTTGTTTCCATTTAATTTATATAAAAATGATATTTTTATTTCAATTCATTCAAACAATGATTTTCCGGATTTTTCATACGAAGATCGTTTTAATCAATTGATAATAAAAAATTTTAATAAAATTAATTATAATGTGATAGAGACTCGACTATTGCCACCACCTTATGAAACCAATTGTCGTAATTATGATTCGGATGACAGCTATAGTCAAATTAATACCAGAACTGATTGTATCTATAAATGTGTTTTAGAAAATTTGATGAATAAATATAAATTGGATTGCATTCCAAAATTGACAAAACTGTTGATAAAATTAAATTATTTTATTAATGATAAAAATTTAAAATTTTGTTCAAATTTTTCAAACAATTTAAAATTTGTGCAAGTTAAAAACAAATGCAATACAATTTGCCGAGAAAATTGTTTGATAAGATATATAAATATAAATTTTATTTTAGATGAAGATAAAGATGTTTATACACTTAAAAGTAAATCTGTTGAATTATTTCATATCGAATTTCCTGATATACTGATAGAACATAAACCAGAATTAGATTTCATATCATTTGTATCCGAATTGAGTGGTTTGTTGGGTATTTGGTTAGGAATTTCTATTTTAATGGCTATGAATAAATTAATTGAATTTTTAAAAAATTTATTAAAAAGATATAATTTTAATAATAAAATATATTTTATTTTAAAATTAAATTTAATAGTTGTGTGTATTTCTGGTTTTTTATATCAAACTTTATTTTTAATATCTGAATATCTGAGCGATCGGACAGTTGTGTCGATTAGAATTGAAAGAATAAAATATATTAAAATACCTGCGATTTCGGTCTGTTTTCCCCAATATATTGGATTAGAAAAAATAATTAATAAATATCCAAAATATCAAATTTCTTTCAAAAAATTGAAAAACTCTACTAAAAATACAAATAAACAAAATACTGAAAATTTAAATTATTTATATCTCATTAAGATTTGGTCCGATTTTATAAATAATAATTTAACTCTATTTGAATTATTTGAATTAAGAGATTTTGGTTTGTATTCTAATTTAAAAAATTCCATTTCTTATATCCGAGCGTTTGACACATATAATACTTATATTGATTTCAAACCAATTGAAATATTTGGAGCCTTTAATCAAAAATGTTTTACATTTTTCAGTAATTTGAGTAAGACTTTTAAAAAATTAGAAATAGATTTTAAAAAAATTGTAATTAAAATTCAACCGGGTGAAAATTGGTATCCGCTTAAATTTAAATACATGGCTAAATATTATGGTATCTTTTTAACATTAATATCATCATCAAAAACCGGATCAAATCATTGAATACTTGCCTGTAATCACATTCATATCATTGGTTTCTAATTTTGGCGCAATATTAGGTCTTTGGTTAGGATTATCTTATTATGGCGTATTTGACATGCTAATAGATTTATTATAAATTATGATTACACTCTCAAGAAATAAACTTTATTTTTCATTTTGGCGTAATATGAGAAATCAAAAACCAAAAATATAAAACAAATTAGAAAAAAATATACACAATATTAAATAAGGTAATATCAAATATACTGCAATACCATATTTCACATTACTTTATTTGGTATGAAAGTTAATAAATTTTTAAAATTAATTTGTTGGAATTTGTTAAATATTTTCGTCTCATATCAATTTTTGTTTTGTTTCAATAGACCATTGAGAGGCAATTAGTAAAGTTCAAAAGTGCTAGTTAGCTCTTTTACTGTTAATTAAACATACAAAAACATGTTGTCAGAATAGGCCTTGCGAGTCTTTGCAAATATATTGTTTTGTATTTCTTAATAAATAGTAATAAAAGATAACTAACACTTTTGAACTCTTACTGCTATAGACAAATAAAAGTCTATTTCCTAAGATCATAATTATTAATGAAGCCGGATTGCTATCAATTACACAGAGTAAATGGGAAAATTTTATCACTTTTACAGCATTAAGTTATAAGTTCGGGAAATTATATAAAATGCATTTTAAATATATTCATTAAAATAGACATTTTATTTTACAAAAATATTCAATTAATTCAATAAAACAATATTATTTTCACCAAAAGTAGATTTGATGTAAAACTATTGACAATTGTTATTGTTCATCAAATCATATGGTAAGTGGAATGAAATGCGTGTTATCTAAACGCCGCTGTATGTGAATAACCGGTCAGTCTAGTCTAAAACTATGTTTTCTCATGCAGTCTGACTTAACTGTAGCAATCCGGCTCTACGAATAATTATAATAAGTATTGTTATATAAATATATAACATTAATATGCATTTTGACAACAAGTGCCTAATTTTGCTTGACTCTAATAATACCAATTTAAAAAAAAATTTAATATTTAATTGCACTTTTTCATTTAGAATAATAATTTTTATTTTTAATTTATTTGTCATAAATACAATTAATTTTAAATAAATATGTTATCTATATAATATAATAAAAGTTATTATTCGTATTCAATTGAATACTCATATAAAAATTTAAAAATGTTTTTTGTTGTTAATTAACAATTAAATTATTTGCAATAGTATGCTTTCCTTCATGTAAAACAATGCAAACAACTTGTTTTTATTTGTGTAAAAAAACTATTCAACACTTTTAAACTTTTAATATGTTTTGAGTATTTTTTTCATATCAATTTTGTAAAACAACGTTTATTATGTAATATAAATTTAATATATAAAATTTAATTTTAACAAATATATATTTCATATTAATAATTAATTCTATTTAACTAATATTTAAAATAATAATTAAAAAAACAAATTATTCGGAAAATATTATATTTTACAAAACACTACTAGTTTTTAAATATATTATTTCAAATATAAATAATATAAAATTATTTATTAACACAATAAATTTACTTTAAATAGTAAAACATAAATTTTTATGTATAAGTTTTAAGGGCTTTTCTACAAATGACTTAATTGCAGGGATAAAGAAGTTCTGTCGATCAAAGGGGAATTAAGGGAAAGGATTTTGCCAAAAACGCTTGAATAACCCATATTTTTATGATGATATTTTGCCTAATTTACCTGGATTAGTAAGTTGTAAGTTAGTAATATAAATATAATATTGAAATTTCTTATTAAAAATTAAATTTAGTTTTATTATAAACTTGATAATTTAATTTTGCAATATTAAATAAACAATAAAGTTAACAAAATGATACATCAATTCAAAACAATATAAAAAATGTAATGAAATTATTTAAGAAATAAGTTATATATAATTATTATTTGCGAATATGTTTACAGTTTTTTAATGTAATACCAAAAATGTGATAAATTAAGCGATAATTTAAATGCAAAATATTTTTATAATACAGTTTTGAGCAAAAAAAAAGCAAAATATACTGTAAATTAAGTTTTAATTAATCAATATTTATATCAAATCAATGATTTCGATATCATTACAAGTCGTGTCGTTTAGTCTCATATTATGTTTGGACGTCATGTGGTGTCTGAGGTCTCCCGTAGTGGCAAACGTCTGGTCACACGAACCGCACGGAACTGACAAACAGTATAAATATATTAAACATTTATTAATTTCAAATAAAAAATCCAAAAACTAGTATAAACTGTAAAAAACAATTCAAATACCTCTTCCGTCACTAGTTTTTTCACGTATTTTTTGAGCGCTCTTCTGGATCTCCTCACTCTTGTCGCGTATGTCGAGTACAGTCTGAGCCGTATTTTCTTTAATTTTGTTTTCGTTTTCCATAAATTTGTCGCCAATTATCTCAATCAACTCATTACGCAATTGACTGTTGTTTTTGGTCGAAAACTCATTCATTTTCCTCAGTTCTGACGCATAAAGTCCGCGACTCTTCTTATCGGCGAATTCAGCCGAAACCCATTTTCGCTTCTGTTGTTAAAAAATGTATAAATTTTAAGAAAATATAATTTTTCAACTAAAAACTATATATATATTTATAACTAATTTAGCATAAAATGTAGTTAAATTTAAAAATTTTATACTAAAAACTTTTTAAATCGACAAAAACTGATCTATCTATCCTATTCAATGTTATTTATGTAATTCTATGTTATTTTCGTTAAGCAATTGTTTTTAGATATACAATTATATTTTGTTCAGTTACTTTAATATAATTGCATGCAAGTATTTATGAGTAAATACGGTAATATCAATTAATACAAATTTAAAGTTTGATTTAAATATCTAGCCATTACTATCATATATAGATCTATCAAAACATTTAAATTAAAAAATTTTTAAATTTATTAAAACTTTATTATAGAAAATAAAAAATTAATCAAAAAACCAACATGAGATTCATTGTGAGTTTCGAAATACTTTCGCTGTGACTTCAACGACGTGTTCTCTTTCGACAATTTATTGCATTTAGTCTTCATTTCGTGATATTTGGTCTTAAACTGTATGTTATTATTGTCGCACTTCTCCTGAAGTTTATTATTCTTATCAATAACTTCATGAAAATTTGTTTTCAATTTTTCAACTTTTTTGGTCAACTTTTCATTTTTAAGCTCCAATTCCTGCTTATCTACTCTGATATCCGACACTTCCGTATCCAAGCGTTGCTTTGCATCAATCAATGAGTTATTATCTAAACGCAAGCCATCGATGAGTTGATCCAATTTGCACTTCTCTTCCGACCACTTCTTGTCCTTAAGTTTATTTACGTTTTGTTGGCATTCATTCAGTTTTGCTTTTTCGGCCAATTTATCGCTCGTTGTCTTCAACTCTGACGTCAGTTTAGCAACTGTTGCCTCAAATGCCAAACACTTGCTCTTATATTCTCCCATTGTTTTGATATATTCTTTAATGCCTAGAATTGCCAAGATAATTTTAAATTATATCAATTTTATTTTCAGTAATAAATTACGTCTAAAATTTAAAAATAATAATAAATTATTAAAAATTTAAAATAAATAATTACAGAATAAATTGAATTTTAGCAATGATTTATCAAAATAAAAAAGCAATTGCTAAAATTCAATTTAAACTGTGCAAGTAAATTTTTTAAAAATTTAAAATTGCACAATTTAATATAATGTTAGAAGCGTTTGTGATTTTTAGATTAATATAATAATAAAACTATAATTTTATTAGTTATTAATTTTTAATTGAAATTATTTATTTTTAAAACTTTATTCATACCATTAGTTTTCTTAGTCGCAGTCTCGAGCTCAGCCTTCAACGTCTCGATCTCCTTATTCTTCATCACTAACTCCCGATCCAATTCATACTTATCATACTTAAGCCAGTAGTTAGCGCCGGAGTATCTATTCCGTTCATCCCGGAGTCGAGTGCACTCAGTGCGAAGTTTTTCAATTGTTTTGTCCTTATTTGATGACTCGCTGTCCGAGTAGTCGCTGTCGGACGGGTCATACGGCTCGTCCGATGAGGACATTCTTAATAGCTTTTCTGACATTTCTGCGTTCTAATTAAGAGAGGTAAAATATAAATTAATGCATTTTTCCATGTTAATAATTTTAGCTTTGTTATAAATGGAATAATAAACAGCTTGTATTAATCATCTAGTAAGTTTTAACAATTATTTTCGACTAAAAATCAAAATCCAGAAAAAAGGAGGAGTTTTGATGAATACTAAAAGTAATAAATATTTTTTTTATTTAATTACATTAACTAAAAACTAGATAAGTAACATTAAATATACAGTAGCAGTTAGCGTATTTATAAATTAACTAATAAAAAACATAAACGTTTGACAGAAGTTTTTAAGTATTTATATTGTGCGTTTTCTTTAGCGTACTTTTTATAGCTATTAGAACTCCTCCTTTCGTCTGGTTTTTGATTTTTAGACAACAATTATTTTATGCTAGAAATCAAAAACCAGACAAAAGGAGGAGCTTTGATAAATCATAAAAGTAATAAATATTTTTACCTATCCAAATATATTAAGATAATAAAATATTTTTATTCTGTTTACAACTTATTATTATTATCTTAAATCAATACAACTTAGCAAACTCGCTCAATATGCAAAATTCAAATACATTAGTTAAAAACAAGATAAGCAATATTGAATACATAGTAACATTTAACATATTTTTAATACTGTATATAAAATAAAATACAGCGTGCCTCCTTCCCCCCTTTTAACTGGTTTCTGATTTCTAGCCTACAATTGCATCATGCAAATAAATATTTATAGTTCTAAATAATGTTCCATTAAATCAAATTAAATAATTTTAAAATTTTATTTTATCAAAAATTTTTTTAATTAATTTACAAAATTGTAAACAAAAATGACTAAATTTCACATTTTATATTTGAATTCAACTTAACTTGACACATGTCTTAGAACAATTATTCAGTTTATTGCGCAGCATTTAACTAGATAAAATACAGTGATCGCGAATGGTGGATTAGGCTAAACCCTCCTGATTTTAAAAATTTGGATTTATCCCCTTAACATTTGGTTTGCGAAAAGCTACCCTCACACCCTCGACATTTTGTCGGCCGCCAAAAGCTTTTGACAAATTTTTTGGGGTTTTCGGTATTAATTAAAATGCAAAAATAATTAACTTTATTTAATAATTTTGTCAAAGCTATTTTAAAAGTGTTAAAAGTCTTTAAACACTTATAAATGAAATTTTGTAAATTAATTTATTGTCGTGACATCTTAATAACTTTAATGACAAACAATTATGCACTTGAGTAAACGGCAATTACTATCTTTACTTGTATTTATTAAATAGCAAATTATTAAATTTATTCACAGTCTACAGTACAGTCAACCATATTCAAAAAGGGACATGAATTTTGCTATTAAATAAAATTTTATGAAAGGATAACTTGTATATTTTTAATGATTAATTAATACTTTGTTTTGCTATTCAACTTAAAATAAGTGAAAATATTTTATTTTTAAACTTGAATTTATATAAATTATTTTGATTTAAAACAAAAGTTAAAAATATAAAATAAATTAAATGACTCTAAGTTTTAAATTAACTAAATTATTCATATAACTCAAGTTTAATATGGATTATAAAAATTTAAAATAAAAAACTTTTGTAATTTAGACTAAAAAGTTTAAATATGATTATAATTATTATTTTATCTAAAACAAAAGTTTAAAAATAAAATGTACAAGTGAAACTATTTATAAGTTTGTTTAAATAGCAAAATTCATGTCCCTTTTTGAATATGGTTGACTGTACAATAAATTATTGTCAATAATATTAACATTTTTAAAAATCCATTTGAAAATTTATTTGCATAAACATATTAAAATTATTTTTATTTTATAAATATTTAATAAATATAAATTAAATTATATTTAAATTTATTTGTTTGTTTAAAATGTTATATTAACAAGAAAAAAATAGCAATCAGCAAATATATAATTAATAATTAGTATTGAATTTTAATTCAACCTTGGGAGGCCGACAAAACCTTGAAAAAAGAATTAAATGTTTATTTTTATTATTGGCTGGAATTTTGACCTTATCTTTATTCAAATCAAACATATGTTAATATAATCTGTTAAATAATATATATAAAAAAATTATGTAAAATATTATTAAATTTTATGTTCAAACTTTAAGTAGTTTGCTAGATTATAAAATTATTTTGGTAAAATTTAAGATTATTTTAAAAATTGTATTATAAAAACTAAATTTAGTTTTGATTAACTTTATTTTTTAAAATTATATACAAAACCATAGTAATTAAACGGCAATTTTGTACTATTAAAACAATTAAATTGTATATAAAAAGTATAATCAAAATATTTTTTTTATCAAATATAAATTTTATAAATTTATAAAATGCAAATTGTATTCTATTATATGTATAAAAATTTCAAATTTAATTTTTTTTTAATTTAATAAAATATTAATTAGATAGTTACGATAAACATAATAATTAAACGAGATTATTGTTTTGCATTATATTTGTTATAATTATAACATTAAATATAAATTTAAAAAATAAATTACATATAATTAAATTTTATTCTTAATTGCTAGTTAAATTATTTAATCATTTCTAAATGAACAAGGTTTAATATTCTTATTATTTAATTTTTAAAAAAATTTATTAACATTTAATAAATAATTTATATTTATAAACTTTTATATTTATTATAAATTATTATAACAGCTTACAAAATAACTATTTATTGCAAAACTTCATTTGTTAATTTATAACAATATTTTTATTGATTATTTTAAATAAAATAAAACATTTATAAAACTTAACAGAGTACAATAAACTTAGCTGACCTAAAAAATGACATAATATAAATACAATAATTTTATTCCATATGTTAAGAATTATGATAAGAAGTATAAAATATATTAGTAATTAAATATATATTAATAGTATAAAAATATAAATTAATAAATAGTTTAATAAATATTTTTTTAAATATATAAAAAATTAAATAATAAACAAACAAACTAAAAATTGATTTGTATAATAAATTAACGTTAAATATTATCTAAATAAAATTATCAAATATTAACTTAACATGCTAAAAATAGAATATTATATATGCATTTCTATATACTTTCTGAATTACTTGTACATTTTTTAATTTAAATATTTTTAATGTTATAATTTACAATAACAAATATTTTATACAATAATAAATCATTATTAATGATAATTAATTTTTACTTTTGTATATAAATTATTTATATGCAATAAAATATTTTATTTCATCTATTTTTACAGTAAGTTATAAAAAAAGATGTTTTTAATAATAAAATAAAAGATTTTATTACAATCGAACATATTTCTGTTATTTAATATAAAACATATTTTTGATTAAAATTTTATTATTATATTAAAAATATAATAATCATTATTTAACTAATGAATTTCAAATGCTAATCAATAACATCTTGGTTTGAAATTTTTTTAATAGATAAATTCTCAGTTGATTTATGGTAATTATTGATTAATTTATTGTAACATTTATAAATTAAATATAAATTTGCTTCTAATCATAAAACACACACAAAATATATCACTAAAAACAAATTTTATCATGGCAAAATAATAATAATAAACTAAAGAGGTTATTCATATATCTTGACGCTCGTATTTTTTAAATAACTTTTTAATGGCTAAAGATAATTTAGTTCTGTTTAAAGAATAAAGTAATGTTACATTCATATTTTTTTGTACTAGACA
>JAQFXP010001218.1:0-20727 GCA_034693685.1 Belba bartosi
CTCTCTCTCTCTCTCTCTCTCACTCTCTCTCTCTCTCTCTCTCAAATTTTGCTAGCTAAGAGACAATTTCATTGAATTTATTCGACAAACGAAGACTATAAGAATTTTTAAAATCGTTTTTGTAAAATAGTTGCATTCTATTTAAATCCAGTAAATTAATTAAATTCAATTTAAATATAATAAAAGATAAGTCAAAATTCATACTTCCCTCTCACTACATTCCCTCTTATGTTTTTAACCAAATGCTTAACATTTATTGCCTTGGTGCTTATTTTTATCAGAATATATTTTTAATGATACACAAAACAATCTGAATTAAAGATAATAATTCATAACTTGAGACCCTAACAAGATTTTCATTTTAAAATGTCAAATAAATCATTAAAAAAGTTCAAATCAAATATTTTTGCCAATTATTGCGTAAAATATTTTCAAACTCTTTATTTTCATTTGAATGGTTAACGTTTGAGTAAATATTTAATTTATTGCAATAACTCTTAACTTAGTTTAAGTTTTTATCACTAAAACCATTTCAAAAATATTGAATTTCATTGGTTTTGGAAGTGTTAAGCTATGATCTGATTGTAAGAGAACTCTTGAAGAATACTATCAAAGCTATCATATCCTCGACTCCGGTCGGGCGCTAAACAAAACTATGAATCAACTGAAGGAAGTGTGAAGAGAACCAACTATTTCTCAAATAAGTCTTTTAGATAAACAGCTGTCGTAAGACATAAACCAGAAAATATCTGATAATTTCACTTAAATCTATTCATAACTTTAAAGAAAATAATTATAAAACTTTTTTCAGTCGAATAATATAAAAAGTTAGAAAATTTAACTAAATTTTTATTCTATTAATAATTAAAAAATTTCTAAAACATTTTATAATCTTTTTTAATTCTAATCCAAAGTCATAGTAAGGGAAAATTGAGCTTAGATGACATAATTGACGTAAAATAGCAAACCGTATGTCTGATAAGATTAACAAAAGACTGAATATATTCAAAAATATTTTAAGGATTAGTTCCAAAACTAACAATTAGTGAAGAATTTATGTATAAATTCAATAGATTGTTGAATAACTAAATTGAAAAATGTCTGAATGAAGAGGATTTGAGATTAAATGTTGCAAAACCGACAAATCCGTGAACTCGGGCTTAAGTTTCTTTTAACGATTAGTGAAGTCTTGTGTTTCTATCAATTAGCTAAGTATGCGCTTCATTACCAGAACAGAACTCACAATATATATACTGTATATCCGTTTGTTGTTTCATCTAAAGCCTCAAACCATACCAACGGAAGTATGGGTTGATTTGGTTTTCATAAGTTATTCAAAATTAGATCGTTTTTAGTCATTCAACTGCGATGTGCTCTACAGTACTGTAAGTTGTGCTCCCATTCAATAATTGATTTCACAAATTGTGGTTTCGAAACAACTTGAATAAAAAATTAGACTTTGAAATGACTTTTAAATAACTATTTACTAAATAAATTACCAGAAAAATAAAATGAATGGAAGATTAATTTACTTTAAGTTTAATTTATTTTAAAGTAATTCAATACTCAATAAAATTAAGAAAAAACTATTCAAATGTGAATTTAACGCTCGAATAATACTGATTGAAATCTTTACGATTGAACAAAAAACCCGAAAAAACTAATGATTTATATTCGAAGAATAAAAATTTTAATTCACTATATTTACTATTTTGCATTAAAACTTGAATTTTTTAAAATTTAAATTTTGTTTAATTTATGCAAAAAATTATTTGATCAGACAAATAGAGAAACGAGCATAATTTAATTAAAATTTTAATTTTTTACAAGAAATTGTTTATTTAATACTTAAATTTTAATTTATTTTATTTTATGCAAAAAGTAGATTTATTTTAAATGATAATAATTTATTTATTTTTAGTTTAATAATGTTAAAATTTAAGTTGGTTTAAAAATAGCAAAAACATTAAATCTCTCAAAAATAAAAACACTAATCCACTAGCTACATCAAATTTACAGTAACAAAAAGACTATATACTTGTATCAAAAATAAAATTAATTTTTAATTAAAAATTTAATAAAACTTCAATGTTATATTTTGTAAACCTATATAAGTTTATGCTTGCACTGTAAAACTTTGAAAAATAATTGTGGTTTGAGAAGTATAGTAAAATTTTAGTTTTATTATGTTCAGATTTTTGAATCATTTATATTATCGTAATTTAATTTCATGTAAACAGCTGGAAAATATTTTTAAATTGATGTTTTAGCTTAAAATCTATTTTAATTTTAAAAAAATAATCTAAGTCGATAAATATTAATTAAATAAATTAATTTAAGTCTGAGCCTAGTTTAAATTTGTATAATTAATAAAATAGCAAAAAAAAAAGTTTCTATAACAGTTTTTATAAATTTTCTACTTGATTGCCCTGCCTCAAAACGACAAAGTTCTATAATTGTTTTTTATTCCTTTTCGGAACTCTCAAATCTTGCAAGTCTTTAACATAGATTGGTTGTTTTTATTATTGACAATTTTTAAAAATTTGACTAGTTTAATATAATTATTTAATATCTATAAAATAAGCTAATAAAAAACAAAAATTAACCCAAATATCCATAGAACTTTTAAAAATGCTATATTTGAGATACAATACAAAAATCTAATATTGATGCATTTTTGGTTATACAATATTTCGTTTGATTAACTTTAATTTTTAACATTTTGATTTTAATATAAAAATTAAGTTTGAAAATATCACCATATATATACTATACAGTATAAAAAGCTGATTTTCATTCAATAACAGAAACTTGAATAATTTTTAAAATATTGATTAATATTAAATATGTTTATAAAATATATCTCAAATAAAATTAAATGTGTAGCTTGTTAAATATTAACAATTAAAACTGTTTATTGTGTTTATATTTATGCATTTTGAATGTCTTATGTTAAATTTTTAAAACTAATTTATTTTAGAACTGTTAAAATAAAAATTGAAAAATGAGAAACAGTTGGACCAAATGGTCGATCGAATAATTGCCGAAAACTAAAACCAATGAATAAAACTCACAACAGCTCTGAAGCTGATTCTCTCGACTGATAAACAGATTTCGGAGTGTTTTTCAAAATTTCTATATTATCTGCAAAGAAATCAATTCATTTTTAATTGAATTAGTTTTTGTCATTTGAAAGGAAACAAAACTAGATATGGGTTTGTAGTGAAGGGAAAGCTGTAGTGAAGAGAGTTTGCAATTGAGACACAAATCGAATGAAATGTTCGCAGAATTCAATATTCTCTTCGAAAGAATCATCGCTTCAGACAAAACAAAATTTGATTCATAAATACGTTATATGAGTGCAATGTTGTCGAGTAATTGAATTTGTAATACATTAGTGCGAACTTATAATCAAATTTAGCACTCATTCAGACTCTGGTAGATAGAGTAGAGTAGTGTAAAGTAGAGTAGAGAAAATAGAGAGACAGAAAGTATAGAGAGTATAGAGTGGAAAGTGGAGACCCTTTCCTCTTCTGATGGTAACGCGAATAGAGGGTCCGAACATTCACTTAGCTATTCAGGGCTGGGGTTCAGGAGAGGGATAGGGAGGGAGAAAGAAAGCAGGAGAGACAGAGCAGGAGAGAGAGAGAGAGAGAGCAGGAGAGAGAAAGCAGGAGAGAGAGCAGGAGAGAGAGAGAGAGCAGGAGAGAGAGAGCAGGAGAGAGAAAGAAGGAGAGAGAGAGTAGGAGAGAGAGCAGGAGAGAGAGAGAGAGAGAGAGAGAGAGAGAGAGAGAGAGAGAGAACTGTTTAGAGTGAAAGTTATAATGACAAACAAATAATTATACAATAATTGTATAATAAAATTGTTTGATTTGAATGCAAACATAAAAGTGATCCAAACTTTTCAATAAGTTTTACATTAAATTGATTTTTTTGTTGTTGCTTAATATTTAATCGATTTATCAATATTAAGAATTAAAATCTTTAAAATTTTATCATAAATTAATTTTCTGGACGAGTTAGTATTAAAACTGGATGACTATTGTAAAACTAAATTTTTGAATAGATTTAAAGTAAAAATTTAAATAAAATTTTAATTATTAATGTTGTGAATATATCGATATTTTTCCAAATTAGAAATAAATTCTATTTTAAAATATTTTAGCAATTTCAATTTCAAATACATTTAAATGTATAGAAATTTAAACAAATAAAAATTGATTTAAGTCATTAATATATAAATATATTAGAAGTGTTTAAACTGCGGGGGAATAGCAAAAGTGGCAAACAATCAATTGTAGAGATAGTCGTGTTTTGCGACTTCAGTTCATTTCTCTTTTCAATAATTTATATAAAAACGAATGAAATGATTAGAGAATTGATTGCTTTAATGTATGGAAGACTGGATTGGGATATGTCAGAGAAGATCCTTAACGTCAAATTTAAATGAAGAATTAATAGTGATTTACATATATTTGCAATAAACTAATGCTATATTGTTTACATCCCAACTATTATGTCAACTGAGATTAAACGCCAGTCTATACTAAAGTATATTTTACGTCTTATCTGATCGATAGGTATCTCAATAGCCAAGTCCTGCTGCGAAAAGTGTCTTCTCTGGCGTCGACAGGTCCAGCCTATAAGCGAGACTTATTAACCATAGGCCGTCTCACAGGTATACACAACCAGTTCCCCCGAACCAACTCTCCCTATGCTTCCAGTCGTTCATATCTGAGCCAAACCACGACTCGACTTAGTCTCAGACCCGCTATACTGTACTCTTGGCAGTACAGAGAGCACTGTAAGAAGTATAGTTATATACCTTTTCTTTTACTCATTGAAAAACATATTTTTTGCTTTTAATGATGTATTCACTTCTCTTAGAATAAAGAAAATTCTTTAGATTAAAGTTTTGAACAAATATTCAAAATGTTTATTCAAAATATGCGAACGGAATGTTTGATTGCTGTGACTATCGAATAACGCGAGTAATCGATCGAAAGCCATATCAGCTCTTCATTTATGTACTTCAGAATAGAGTAAAAATTTCTAAAAAAGAATATTTAGTTTAATAATATTGTTGAAAATAAGAGCTGAGAGTGAATAGTCTGGGCTATGGGCTATGTTTAGCCCAAAGCAAGAGACGGCTAACAGTTGAGCTCAACTATTACAGCCAGTATTACAGTAAACATACAATTGACAAAACGGCACCTCTTTTCGGGTCTTTCACTCAGCGACACATTAGAGACATTAGAGAGAGAGCCAGCATTTGGCCGATCCGAAGCACTACTATCTCTCTCGACATTTATCCGCCCGATTAGTTTCACATAAAGACATTCAATGCTATTGTTCGATCAATATGTATGTATTTGTATGTATTGTCGTAGAGTTGAGCAGAGAATCAAATATTCGAGTTCATAGACTACCGGTGACTGTCGGTGCCGATCACCAGTACTCAACTCAATCGACTTGTTATCACCAATGCCTTACAATGAGATTTCGGACAATATTTATATTGCATTCAAAGCATGAAAAGAAAGTGCTTTTTGTTCAATACATTCGCATCACTTCAAACAAATAGCAAAACTTAAGTTATGCGAAAAAACCTATTCGACTAAAAAATAAAATACATTTTCTTTTCTTTAAACTCTTGCAAAAATAAGCCAAAAACATATTTAAGAAATTAGATATTAAAACCTAGCAAACTTGCAAGATGACAATTTTACCAATTTTAAATTGTCAATTATATTTTTATCTTTGTTTTTTTATCTAGGCAAACTTTGTTTATCCAAAATCTACTTTGCTTAAAAATTATTTTTTAAATTGATATATTAAGCCAGAATATTTTTGTTAAAATAGTGACATTTGTAAATTAAAAAATAAGTAATAATTTAAAAGTTTAATATTTGTGATAATAATAATAAAATATTAACATATTAAAGATAAAAATTTCTCAAATTTAACAAAATACTAAAATATTTGGTTAAATTTTGATAAAATGTGAGATAATAATATTTATACTCTAAGTGTATATTTAATGAAATAATAAACAATGTGTTTAGAGATTAAAATTTTTGAATGCTCGTTATTGTTTACCATAATAAAATTACAAATTTGTGCATTTTTATTGTTTTTTTCATCACGGACAAAGAAGAATGCATATACTGTATTAATTAAGCAAAAAATTCTAAAAATTCTAATTGCAGATTTTCTGCTCTTTTTTTTCTTATTTGGCGTAATCTAAAACTGTATTAAAATATTTATAAATAATGACGTCAAACCCTTTTTAATAAATATTTTTAAAGCAATTTAAAAGTTATAAAATCACAAATTTTTTTCTAAATTTTATTATTCAATATAAACTAAAAGTTGAAGTAAATAAAAGTCAAATTAAAAATAAAATTCAAAGCAATTAAATTGATATAATTTAATAATAATATATAAAACTAAGAAGTTGCAAGCTACAGTAAGATATCAAATCCATTGGTTCGAAAATATGTAAATTCATTAAAAATTTATAGGAATTCGTGATCAGTGTTAGTCAGAAAGAAAGTTATCATTTAATCGGAAATAATAATTATTGTGAAATAATGTCAAAGAGATGTTGTCTATAAGAGTGGAGAGTCTTTAAATAGTGGAAATGGCAATAAAAAGTTCTGTTCAGATAAGTATAGATTCACTTTTTGTCAGCTCTGAGCTTATGACCGGCCGGTGAGCTCTACTCGTCCTTCCAGTCCTTGTATGTCAGATAATAATCTTTTGGTGTCTTTAAAATAATTATTTGCTTCTAAAGAAATATTTTCCCTAAGTTTTGACAAATCAAGATAAGACAGTCAGTCCTTCAGCTTAGGGCTCATTCGTTCATTCATTTCCATTTGACTGAATAACTCTTAAAAACAAAACTTCATTCCATTCCTCTCTCATCTCATACTATGGTTTCGCAAATAAAGTTTCCAAAGCTTTTCAATGTTTCAGAGCTTTGATTTTACAGCTGTCGGACATCGTTAGTGTTTAGCAATTATCGGTTCAATTATTCCGATTTAAACCTTAAATAAAACGCTTTTTAATAAATAGAAAATAAATTATCAGAAAAATTCAACATTTAAAAATAAAAATGATTGCTTGCTTTTAAATTCTAATTATAATTATCATTAAAACTATGATAAGAATTTGATATTTAAAATAAATATATTTTTTTGTTTTATTTATTTAACTGTATATATGATTGAAATAAAATTTTGATAAAATTTAACATTTTAAACGTTAAGTTCTAATCTTATATTTTAATATTTTAAAATAAAAATTAAATTAAATTTTATACATTTATATTTATTTCACTAACTTATCCAAGTACTAGTATTTTAAATCTTAAATAGAAAAAATATAAGTTTTTACATTCAGTTTTATTCAATTATATTATCAAAAATAAAAGCATTTTTAGTTAAGACATTGTAAAGAGACACTAAATTTTAAAACTTATTTATAGTTTTAAGTAATAAAAGCTTTTTCACATTTTTAACTAAAAAATAAAATTTTAATTGTTATTATGGTTTCAATTTTTGTGCATTTGTCTCAGTGGGTGCCAGAACTCACAGTCATAGCCTCCACGGGTTTGAAGATATATTATAGTATAGTCTTCACACAAAACACTAAATTTGTTTTTTTTTCTCCATCGCTAACAACCGAAGATATGTTTGAATTGAAAATAAATAAAATAATTGCCAAATATTTCTAATTATCTGAAGAATCAATTCTGTTAACAACAATCAATTCAATTTAAATTTAACAATAAAAACAATTGTCATTAATATTGTTAACTCAATATGTTTAGTATTAATGTAATGAAAAACAAAATCGATAATAAAAACTAAATTTATTTTTAACAAATAAATCATTTATAAAAAAAATCAATTGATTTAAACGAGGGCTCAAATAAATTCTGTAATACATTTGAATGATTGAAATTACAAGAAATCATAAATAAATGTTTAGATCTATTGAATAGAGACTGAGAGTCACTCTTTTCCATTGATTTATTAACTTAAGATCCAATGAATTTTGTTTAAATTTCTTTTTTAGTTCTTTGGTTCTCAAACTTTTCATTCTATAGCTCTCTTCAGATTAATTAAACTCAAATAAAACATTAAAACATTTATATATTTTGTTCACTATAAACGGTTAAACGGTTTTATGTATTTTTATTTTATGACAAAATCATGATTTTTAAAATTAAACTCTCCCTCTCTCTCCCCTCTCCCTCTCTCTTCCTCTCTCTCCCTCTCTCTCCCTCTCTCTCCCTCGCTCTCTCGCTCTCTCTCTCAAATTTTTTTTAATTCATGTCATTTGTGTTAAAATATTTTTGGAATTTAATTGTAATATTTTAAAATAATTACTGAATTATAATTAGAAAGAATATTCGTGAAAAACATAAATTTTATTTTTATAAAACTATTTAATTTTTAATTATTTTAATATAAAATAAAAATAAATTATCAAATTTACTTTAATCCTTATCTTAAACATTAATATCTAAACTAAACAAATAAAATACAAAAATATTCAAAGCAAATACAAAAAATAAATTGGAATATACAAATAATTTATACTGGAAAAATTTCAAATTGAGTTAAGTTTTTAAAAATCAAAAATAATTAATTGAAAACTCATAAATGTATATAAGATTCACGAAAAGGCAGTTGAATATCATGCTTAAAATAATATAAAACTAATAAAATTTATTAAAAATAAGAAAATTATAAAATAATAAATATATTAATAACAAAAATATAACAATTAAGTAAAACATAAGAAACTTTTGGTTCAAGTAATGTGTATTCACCTCAAAAAAGGCCAACATTTTGGAACCGAAAGATAGCATCGAGACTAAGGAAGAGAAAGAACAATACAAATTGAAAAATCGATCAAAACTAGTGGCGTAAGTCAACTCTTTAAAACTTTTGTTAATAATCTAATAATTAAAATAAATAGTAATTTGAGAGCAATAAAAGTAAACACAAATTAATTAATAAAAAAATAAAATTAGAAAAAATGGGCAAAAATCGGAAGCAAGCACAAACAAAAAAGAATCGATTCTTAGATTTATAGCGGGAATTGGGTTCCGCCACTGCTTTCACTGCTTGTGATCTCTTGAGATACAACAAAGAGAAAGAGAGAGAAAGAGAGAGAAAGAGAGAAGAAAGCATTGGAAGCACTGAAACCATTTTGCAATATATTATATAGGATTACATTACAGAGTGAAGAATCATTAATATGAAGAGGAAAAGGTTGGAGAAGTGGTATTAGAGTAGACCTCACACACAAGAATTATATAAAAGAGCACTAGCTCCCGCAGCCAATGTTAAAACAAACAAAACCCGCCCCCTATAGCCCCTATAGCCCTTATAGCCAGCGCGCGCGTGGCTGCTCCACACCGACCGTACTATCAATAGAAGAACTTTTTTGTAGCCTTTATAACAATTTTTGCGATCATTGCAGTGCACAAGAACTGGAAGAGTGTCGAAGAGAGTGAGAGACTGCTCAGTCACTAATTTACTGGTTCTGACGAAAATATCTCAACTGTTCTCAACACAGAGTATATGTCGGACTAAAACCGCTATAGATTTCAAACACAACTATAGATTCAAGTATTTCTGTTACCATTAAATTCATATACAAATACGACTTCAAGTGATGAGAAGTTTTTTGCGGAATATTTTGTTCTTCTTTCCTACTCTTCCATTCATTTATTTGAATAAGTTATTGCAATCGCATTAAAAAGCAATAGTTTATCGATACGACACAATAATACAGCGATTATCAGAGCTCTAAAATTTGTGTAAATCGATGTGATTTAAGTGCTCTAAACAATCAGAAGATAAAAATTTATTGGAAATGCTTGTGCCTCCAGATTCGCAAATCGGTGCCAGCAAGCTCATTTTTCATATCAATAAATATTGCAATGAAAGAGTTGTTTATCGGTGAGACTTTTTCAATTACTTATTATTTACCTGTTAATTATGACCAGAGTTCAGAAGTGTTGTCAAAACATAATTTTATCCATGAATTAAACTAATAACAAAATTTATACTACTCTTAATCCTTATGTTTTACAATTTATGTGACTTTTGTAATAAAAAGTTCTCGAATTTCATTCAATGCTAACGCATATACTTTGTAATCCTTATGCGATTCTGGCGTTGATTTGGTGTAGAATAACATTTTGAGTTCTGTTCGACAATCTATTATACAATTTAAGCCATCCTTTGAAAAGAGTGTTGACCTTCGATTGAAAACACAAACCATTCAAAGTTTTATGTCTTACTCTTCAGTTTATAGTTTTTCAACTGAAAGCCAATCCATTAGTTTGACTATAATTTGCTTCTTTTAGATATTCTCTACAACTTATCGAAATAAAATCTTTTATTTTAGTACAGTTTTCGAAATTCTTGTGATTTTCTAATTAAATAATTTGAAAACGAATAGGAGAGGACAGATTGCAAAAACAATCAGAGAGATCACTAAAATAGTGCAGGATGTGCTCAAAGAGGTCGAGGTTCAAGAGCCCAGATTCATATCGAGTCTCACCGAATGCAATGGACATTACGAAGGTTTGTCTTCTTATACTCTATTCATAATATATTTATATTTTAAATTCAAATATTCGTAGATATTATTTAAACATTGAATGAAAAGTCTAAGAATTTTTTATTTTGTACACACTATTCAATTTCTGTCAGTTTTGAAACTTATTTATATTCAGCAATAGATATAATCATAGATTGAATACAATATTTTAATTATTCCTCAAAATAGCATTTCTTTCTCAAAATATTTATTTTCGAAATCAATTCCGAAATTAATTCATTTTTCCAAATCTGAACTTATCGTTATTTTGATTGATTTGTTTATTTTTATTTTCGCACAACAGTCTCAATGCAAAACTAAGCAAATACTCGACTCTTATGAATAATCCAATTTGTGCTCCGAAGGAGTTTCGGAGTTTAGATTAATTGATAGTCTCATACATCTTCTTTGGTTGTCTTTGATTTTTTTTCTTTAAACAATTGCTATTTCGACCAATAATTCTAATCATAATTCAATTCATGTAAACTTTGACTCCGAAGCCATGGCCGAGGAGTTAGAGAGTGAAAATATATGAAATATAGTTAAAAGGCTTGCATTGAATATTGTAAAGCAAAACGTGAGAAACGTTTACAATCAATCTTTATGTGATCACAGACTTCAAACTGTTTGCTAAAAACATTTTTCCCAATACTCGACCGTTTCGTTAGAGTGGACCCAACCTTATATAATGGACACTAATGTCGAGAATACAAACAAAATAAGGAAAACCCTCTTTACTGCATATCAACAATAAATGAAAACAATTTTTAGTTATACTATTCTATCTATAACTCAAGTCTATATCTCTTCTACAACAGAAACTACTATTGGTTTAACATTATCTGAAGGTTAAGATTAGTTAAAGAATAAGAAAACCCGAATCTATGTTCTCTGCTCTCGAATTACAAAAATGCAAATTAAATATATAATTAATTAACTTTTCATTGAATTTCTCGTTAAATGATATCACAATTAGATTATAAATCACTTATCAGATTGAAGTTTAGTCTAAGAAAAATTAATAAATAAACAAAAAATGCAAACCTATTGTTAGTCTTGTACTCTATACTAGAGAATAATTAATTGCAAACTTGAATGCCTTCTACCTTATATTGTTGTATTGGTTGTCTGAATAGGGCTGGAAGTGATATCGCCGACCGAATTCGAAGTAGTTCTATACCTCAACCAAATGGGAGTTTTCAATTTCGTCGACGACGGCTCTCTGCCCGGATGTGCTGTATTGAAGGTAATTGCTGTCCTATCTATTGCGACATAATTATGGCTCAAATACTAACCCAATTGAGTCGACTATAGCTATCCGACGGTCGAAAGCGTTCAATGTCTTTGTGGGTAGAGTTCATAACAGCGAGCGGTTACTTAAGCGCACGTAAAATACGGTCTCGATTTCAAACCCTAGTGAGTATATACCTCAGTCTCATATTCGACCATTAATTTTAAGTTTTAGCTAACACTTAAATATAGTGTATATTTAATCGTTAAATCATTTTCACGCCCAAACATCCTAACCATTTGTGTTGAAAATTCATAAACACATAAACTATGCCCTAAAGCCTAATATTGTTTTGAATAATCAGTTTTAAATCGCAATATCAATAAAAACAATTTGTATGAAACGTATTGCACTCATAGGAGATTAGCTATGATTAGCTAATGTGTGAATTTCTAATATCTATGTTATATATCATAATACAAAGTTATACTGCCAATCTAACTCGATTCAACTATCATAATGGCACTGCTAGGTGGCACAGGCATGTGATAAGTCCAGTTACAGAGATCTGGTCAAAATGATTCCGGACACGAGTGAAGTAAAGTTACGGATCAGAGAGCGATATGTAGTGCAGATAACACCTGGTATTTATAAATAAAATAAGCTTGTTCAATGTCAAAAGACGATTTGAATATTAAAATCTTCTATTGGTCTGACAGCGTTTCGATGCAGTGGCCTTTGGCCTCGTTCGGCGGCGCACTGGCCAATGCCGACATGCCCCTGGCCACCCCCGAACATTGTTGCTGAAGTCAAAGCCGAAGGTTTCGATCTTCTCAGCAAAGAATGTGTTTCACTGCAGGTCTGTTCACATTCTCTACAAATACTGATCAGTGATCACTGATTGAACTTTGACTCAATTCCAATCAATTATAAAAACATAGGGAAAACAGAGCTCTATGGAAGGCGACGCCTGGGTTCTCAGCTTTCTCGAGGCCGAGAACAGATTGCTTCAGGTATTCACTCAATTATTCAATTCTACCTCATATTCACTGAACAAACAGTGGTTTTAAATATAATATTTGAAATTATATCAATTAATTTTAATGACTTTATTCTTTATAATTAATTTTATTTATCATCTCATATGAACTGACTATAGGGCGGATGTCGTAAAAAATGTCTTTCAATTCTGAAAACACTCCGCGACCGTCACCTAGACCTGCCCGGACTGCCTATAAATGCCTATCACTTGAAAACATTATTATTATACGAGTGTGAGAAACACCCGCGAGAATGTGAATGGGACGAGGTTTGCCTGGGTGACCGCATCAATGGCATTCTGCTCCAGCTCATCTCATGTTTGCAGTGTCGCCGGTGTCCGCATTATTTCCTTCCTAATTTGGATCTATTTAGGGGAAAGTCTCACAGGTCTGGCCTTTTGTTTCACTTTTATATATTTGATACAATTTGTACGGCACTATCATATTGCCTACACTTTCAATGATTTGAATATTTAGTTCAAGCATTATAATAGCAAACAGTTAGCCCAACATTAGCCTAACATCTGAGTGAGTGAATGGATGACAAAAGCAAAAGCAAAATATAATACATAACTACATAACACAACACCTGCTTTCATCTCCTTTTATCCCACATCTCGTGCCAACTCAGTCAGTACTCAGATATTTCTAATTCTGAAATAACATAGAGTTTTAGCCAAAAATCTAATTTTATTTTTCATATCATATCATATGTAAACTAGTAATACATTTACACTACGGAAAGATTATTTATTTATTTCGAATCAACTACTCATTGAATACATGCGGCTAAATGTGATTTTAATGTGTATTTAGCATTTTATTCCCATTTGAAATATTTGTTTAGTTAATAGTTAGATAAAATGTACAAAATATTAGTTTTATTCAAAAATCGTTCGCTTTTTCTATTTATTATATAAGTAGATAATAAAAACCTCTAATTTAGTATAATTAATGTTTTAAATAATTATACAATTTATAGCTCACTTGAAAACGCAGCGAAGATGACTTGGAGGCTGACCCGAGAGTTGTTAACAAATCCAAAATCATTTGATAAGCTCTAGAATTGTGAGCCGAATGAAGAAAAAACAATTTTCTATTTAATTTAGATCTCGTTAATTGAAAATTATATACTGTATGTGTGATTCAATATATTGTATTATTCATTATTTGTACTTCAATTCAGTTTTACACTAAAATATTTGTTAAAAATGATGAGGAAAGCTGAGAAAGGCTGAGAAAGGCTGAGCCCATACTTTGGTTTATAGTGAGTAGAATAGTTAATACGGATCTTCAATATCTCTTCACTCCTACTCACGTTTTATGTAAAAATCTATGGGAATGGGAGGGGAGGGCACACAAGATATTTCAGTATGAATTGGTCGAACCATTTTCGATGATTTCATAGCTTTGGGTCATATATTTGAAAGTCTGCTGAAAGAGTCAGTGAAATAATTATTTGTAGAATTACTTCATTACTTCATCAAAAACTGTGTTCGGAGTAAAAGCCAAAGCGTGTAATGGTTTTTGTGTGAGAAAGCAGTAGTCAATTGGAAAAAGTAGTGAAAGTAGTCTTTATCTCTCTTTAGCCTCTAATCTAAAACAATTACTTTGCTATTATATGTTGGGCCCGAAGGCCTCTATTTTGAATTTGTAAAAATACATTTATAACAGCATGTGCTTCATAATATTTATATAAGAGATCAAAACTGTAGAGCTTTTTAAGTGGTTAACAATTTTTTTCTGTAAAATATTATATTTAAAAATCATTGGTTATGTAAATGTTATGAATGTTTTTTAATGCTTATTATTGTAGTATTTATTTGTAGACAATTGAGTCAAAAAATAGATTGATTAATTTAAAGGAAAAAAATTTGCTTATAAAGTTGAGCGCAAGTTGTATTTTGTTTAAAACTTATTACTCTATGAGATATACTCGAAAATACTAAACGATTATATTTCAATGTAAGCACAACCTGATAGGGGTCTTGACTTTTAGATGAATTATGAGAATAGACAGACAAAAACTGCTATTAGTTTGTGTTTTATTGCTAAAAATAATCGAAACGGGCAGATCGAAATAGGTAGGCCTGACCACGAGCTACATTGCCTAGAGATAGGGAACCTTAAACTGAGCTAAGAATGCAAACGCCTATTAAAAAAAGTGTAAGTCTTTTAGTTCTGCGAAAACGTTCAAATTAGGTCTTTCTGGAACTCGTAGTTTAGGTTTCTCCCGCTCCCCCCTAACCCCCCAATTACTTAATGTTTGAAAGTTGGGTTCGTTTGGATCGGAAAAAATTACGGTTTAATGCATTTTTTCGAAACGCAATTGTTATGTACTGTATATATCATATCCATTCACTACAACCACCACTACTCTATCCACTCTCTCCTCCTTTATTAATATGCAAATACAGCGTTGATCGACACTTATTGCATAATAAATCGCTTGTTTTAAAAAATGAATACTCGATATTCACTGAAAACTAACTAGAACTTATTTTTGTCATAATTTAAACGGCATTTCGTTTCATCTAAATTCTGTCATTTTGCAGACTTTTGTCGTTTACTAGACTTTAGATATTTTGCCAAATACTCACATTCTCTCTGAGTTCCCGATTTTTGCTAAAAACATAATTCAAGTTTAAACCCAATGAACAAAGTGTTAAGAAAACATAAAACCTCTTATCTATTGACAACAAATGCAATTTTGGAGAAATATAAATTTTAATTCTCGTATTTTCTTACGAGTTAGAGCGTATGTTACGTATGTTTCGATTGAGATAAGTACAAATTGTAGCGAAGCTCTCGATTGCATACATAGATAGATAGCAAAGGTTTACATAGAGCAGAGAATACTGAAGAGTATTGGCATAACTAACTGTCTTCTCAAACCCCTCTAATATTTGCTGTTGAGCTCATTGTTCGTTATAAATATGTTTACTCTAATCATTGATTCATTGATTAGCTTTCCATTAGTGAGTAATCGAAATACTGTTATATAAGTTATGACAACAGCATAACAGTCCAAGTATTCGAAGCAATGAATTATTGGATCAGAAATAGTGAAATATATAAACGTTTGTCTATTTGTGTGTCTATTTGTCGACTATAAAGAGCAAAAGCATAGGTTAAGCGCTGTTTTCCAGAGCACGCAATGGTGTTCGGGTGTGGCTCTGCCTAACAGTGGCAACGGTAGGAAAGAAAAAGACTGAAGTCATTACTTAGTCTATATACAGATCAATATGTGTATTGATTTGTGTCGGGCCTACTGGCGCACAAACTACTACTAAAATATATTTCACCGCTCAATGTGTTGGAAAGGCCTGGATTTCCCTCTTCACTGCTAGCCGTGTTTGGTCTGTGCTATATGCCTGTGCTGTGCGGCCTGGCCTGGCCTGTATGGCAGGTGGCCTTAATATCAAGTGCAGTGCCATTGTATGAACATTACGGATACAGCACTTCATTATAAAATGGATTATTCAGATTAATGCGTGCATTCACTTCAACCAAACATAACATCCATTGATCTCCAATTTTGCCGACTTTTATATAATCACAAAAAAGGCTCTAATAATACAAAAATCATCACAACATACGACGATTTATTAAGGGTTTTGTTTGCCTTTTGTTTGTGCTTTCGATCAGCTTTTGATTCAAATTTCAGACTAAAATCGATTTAATCTCTGAAGCAAAAAGTTTTACAGAATTGGAAATAATTTCAAAATTATATTCAGAAATAAGTGAAAGAATTAGAGAATTATAAACAAGAATCTGAATTTGACGCAAGAATTGATGAAACGGATTGAAACAAAAGAGAAAGTATTGATTCATTCAAATGTGAATCGAGATTAAGGGCTCATAATGTCTGAAATGTTTGATTTGGTTTGTTTGGTGTATTCGACTGATTCATCGCAAGAACGCAATGCAATCATACAATAATCGACTAATACAGTAGTATTGATACTAATAGTAGAGTACGTATAGTATAGGATATAATGTTGTGTCTGTGAGTCGTAGTGGCAATGGTGGAGGCAGTGGTAGTGGTAGTGGTAGTCGAGCTGTTGGTTAGTTGTAGTGTTGGTTCACATGAAACCTCATATATCTCTAGATTAGAAAGAGCTGCAACTTTATGGACCAGTGCTTACGTGCATCACATTTAGGGAATGCATCGCATGATTTGATGAGGTCTAGCGATGGTCCAAAACACACCACTCAATGATTCAGGGATTCAGGTAGTCTTGCAGAGCTACCCGTCCACAGGGAATAGCTCCTCAACGGCTACTAAAACATTGGAAATCATTGGCGCTTATCCGAGCGCTCGCATCAAAATTTGATCGAAAATTAAAGCTCTGGTAGCTCTGCACTGGCAGTAATGCCATGAGTAGTGGCAGTAAAAGTCTAATAGTGGTAGTAATGCAAAGACTAAGCGCATCGTAAAAAATATCGAATCATTATTTATATCTAATTTATGAAAAACAAGTCATAATAGAAAACAGTTTTTCCATTATATAAGATGTAATCCGAGACTCAATTCTTATTCATTGATGTCATTAGAAGTTTATGAATTAAGACCAATGGGTCGGTTCGGGTCAGACTCTGCCTATGACTATATGCTTGGGATTCGAATCGCAATAATGATAAGTATGTGAAACGAAGTATGTGGTGAAGAGGTGAGCGAGAGGTCAGTTATGGAAGTATATATCATGTCATAGAGTAAGACCTCCCGATGCGAGCACTGAAGCAGTTGTGCTGATAGCGAAACCCGATCCACGGCTGGGACCACCTCTGAGCCAAGACTACAACAATGAATTTCTTAGTGCCACTCATCATAAAACTACAGATCATACGTCCCATACCTCCTCATAAGCTATCCCTTAATTGATATTCTCTTGGATCGATCGAACCACACCTCAACACTTAATTATAGGTCTAAACTATGCTCTCCTCGCCCTCCCAGCGCTCCCCCTCTGCTCTCTCCCGGTGCTCTCTCACCGTCTCTCTCACTGCTCTCTTATGTAAACATATAATTTGGTAAAACCAACAAAACAAACGAAACCTGTTATCAAACACTCACTGCAAACGAGAAACAACTAAACAACTGAACGCACACTCAATACTCACTCTTCTCTCCTCTTCTCTTCCCTCTCTGTTCTGCTCCCAAACTATTCGGTCAATAGTCTTGAAAACGAGTTCATTCATTCGATTCCACAACTTCTTAGGAGAGCTCTACCAGTGATTGGGATCCAAACTCGAGAGCCATATAAGAGCAGGAGAGCAGAGCCACTGTTCACTTAATTGTGATTCATAAGCCAGTGCTCATCACTTAACTACTTTTGGCTTTTCATTCATTACTAGATTTTTATCTTTTAAGCAGTTCTTGTCATTTGTTGTTTAATCACTGTTTTCTCATTTCCAATGCCTTATACCTTATACTCAATTCAATCAGAATTTTCACAATTAATCAGAACTTTATTCGAGAGCTAAACGATAAGTAATAAAAATTAATTATAGAAAAGAGAAATAAATTTGATTTCAAGATCTTAACGACTCGAATGCATTTCTTAAATAAATACAAATTTTATGCTAAAGATAAATATGTTTTTAAGTAAACAGTTTCAATTGAAGCAATTCCTTAAATAAATTCATTAATTAAATGGAAAAAACTAAAAATTCCAAACATTTTATTATTGATATGATAGGAGAATCTGTCAAATATTCCTTAATTAAAACTGTTTTGTATTCAACAAACGATTTAAAATAATTGATTACATAGTTTGACTCAATTTAATAGCAATAATAATAAACTAATTCATTTGAAAAATAAAAGTAATAATAAAATTAATTCTTCTTTCAGATTGAATACCTTTATTGGAAATACAATTTTTTTTATAAACAAATTAATTTTTATCCGAAATAATTAATAATTATTAAACCTTTTATTTATCAAATTTCAAATTTTTATGACCAAAATATATTTATCAGTTTTATACAGCAATTACTTGAAATTTAAGATTTCAAGAAAAAAAATCCAATTTATTCGCTCATAAATCTCGACTTTCGAAAGTAATTAATCAAATGCTTATAAAAATTAAAAAAAGTTTCATTAGATTTGAAGATTTCTTCATTGATTAATAGCTAAGAACATAATATTAACTAATTTTCAGTTCATTTCTGTTTATTAAAATTCAGTCATTTATTTATTTAATTAACAAAATAATAGTCTATTTTACGTAATAATGAAAACAAATTTGAAAAATAGCTAATTATTATATTATAACAATTTTTAAGCAATTTTACAGAAATAGTCACAAAAATGTCATAAATTACAAAAATCAAAGTCGAGTTGAGCCGTCCCGTCACGGATAACCCCAATTAAAGTCGTTTTCGGGGGGTGTGTGTGGAGGGGACCTCCTTCGGGGTCGATGGCTAATCAGATAGTTTGACTTGAATTGACTGTTTTCTTCAGTTAAATCTTTGACCAATTGGTCCAAATGTTTGCATTTATTTAAAGCCATTTCTGCTAATAGTGTCGAATCGACGCCGACTTTATTCTTGAGATAATTGAGTTCAGATATTGAGATCAAATCAATTTGAATCAAATCCATGAATTGTCTGAAACTCCAATTGTTATTATTGCTAACAATAGCCTCTATAGCCGTAATAACAATCAATTGGTGCGAAAACCGCATACTTTTGATCAGATATTTGATAAAATCAATTGACTTTGAATTCAAAAACTCTTTCGATTCAATCAATTTGTTTCGAAATCTTTTGGCAAATATTCGGATAAAACGCAATAAACGCTTCGATCGGTAGAGAAGTGCTAACTCTAAGACATCGATGAGATTGTGGACAGACATCAAACCAATTAATTTCAATTCAGACAAAACGCATAACCATTTGATTTGATAGAAATGCGCGACTCTGTAGACATCGATGGCCAGGCAGTGGTCGGAACGCCAGTCATTCGGTTGCAATCGTTCAAAATAGCAATACTTTAACATCACTTTAAACGCTTCCAAATTATTGTCGTTTAACTCTATCTCCGAGTCATTCCGTTCTTTGAAATCCGAGAAAAACATTTTCCAAAAGACAATACTCTTCGACGAAAGGACGTACTTATGGGCTCTCAGTCTTTCGCCGCACACTATCAGAGTTATGTCACTTTGTTTTGGCGACAAATAGTACGATTGGATTAGATATCCCGTCCGATAGGTCTCGGTGTACGTCATTGAAGACATTAAACACATTGAAGACATTCACCGATTCGTTGGTTTTGTCTTAGACTTCAACTCATTTGTTATACTTTTGACATATAATTCAGTCAACACTACATACAGTATAAACACAATCTAAACAATAACTACTGATTATTAAGATTTTGTTTTTAACGTTTAAACTAACACTTCTTAATATACTATTAAATACTTAAATTATTTTTTTAATTGTATTAATTTAGTAAAAGTAAACAAATTTAGCAAAAGTTAAAATTTAATTATAAGACTTACTGAGACTCAACTGTAGTGTATTTCATCATCATATAAGTATAGTTTGTTTTATCGCTTATTTGACAATCGATTTGTTTGGACACAACTATAATATTCATCATTTTTTCAATTTATTTATTTTTATTATTACCGCTAATTAATTAAAATTATTTTCGAAATCTAATAATCAGTATTAATATGAAACAAATTACTTGTATTTTAATGTCTATTTAAAGTTTAAATTTTAAACTATAAAGTCATCTCTTTGTCATATCATATGACTCATATGTGTAGCAATATCATAGATTGAGAAATTGATCAATCCCGGGGGAATGGGAGG
>JAQFXP010001219.1:0-20706 GCA_034693685.1 Belba bartosi
TAGAGGTGAATTACTAATAATTTTTATTATGATTGCAATTACTAACAAATTGATTGCAATTCTACTCATAAATGCTTTTCTTATATTTATTTTCACTGATTTATTAGTCGTTTAAAAAAAATTAAAATTAAAAAACAATACAAATGTATGAATCAATTGGATGAGACGGAAGTTATCCAAAAAAATATATTGTTTTTGGAAAACACATTAAAAATCAGATAAATCACCAAAACATTAGATTTTTTGTTTGTATAGTATCGGAAACTTTGTGTTAAAAAAGGAATTAAAAATAAGAAAAAATTAATTTAAATCTTCAGTTTGACTCTACTTTATACTAATGGTACGGAAGAAAAAACTCACGAAAAGTATTAAATAATTTGAGTGTTTCTGAAAGAGGGTGTCTCTCACTATCTCATGATATACAACAATATTATCAAATATTTTCGAAAAATTATAAATACCAAAAAAAACATTTTCTAAAAACAAAAATTAAAGAAAACTATTGAGAGAAGAGATAAACGTTGCGATCGGTTCGGGATTTCAAATAGTATTCAAGTTTTAGAGAAAAAAATTACTTTACGTTTCGATCGTATTCGAGATCACTATTTCATCGAAACGGATGATAATATTGAGTACAAAAACTACAATTTATGGCCAAAACCTGAAGACACAAACAGTCATTCTCTCAATAATAGACTTTTCACTACAATCTCAGCTAAACTGAGGCATAAAATAGTGATCATTCATAACAAACATTTTAAAATAACTATATTTTTGTTATGTATTATAAACTTTTCAACAAATCTATTATATTATTATTTAACTTAAATATAGATTTATTACATATTTATTATTAAATATAAGTAATGTATTTAAAGTATATTTTGCTATACATTAATATATTGTTTTAATTTGCAATTCAATTGTTAATAATAAATAATAAATGAATTATATGTGATATAAAGTATATAAAAAGATATAAAAACTTTTTAAAAACCATTTTACTGCTGAAGGGACTGACAGATGAACTGTTTGTTAGATTTTAAATAATATTCTTCTTAAGTATTAATACAAAAAAACATATAATCATTAATATTATTGATTCCTATCATTAGAAACAATGACTATTTTTTCTAAGAGATGTAAATAAATTATCACTTATTTTGGCGTTGGGTTCGAAAAATAATTTATTAAATAATAAATAATAATAAATAACAACAAATAATAATAAACTTTTTTGTTTGCCTAATAAGACAATCGATTGTTGTCTCTCAAAGTGGAGTTTATGGGAAGTATTATAAGAAGTATTAAAAAATAAAGTGTTTTATCTTGATCAAAAAATAGATCAATTACTGGTTTTATGATCTAGCATGGATTTTTTTCAATGGATTTTTATCGTGAGCTGAACGAGTGATTGCGATTTGAAAAAAGGTTTTCAAAATTGTATAAAATATTCCGAATTATGTATTGCTTTTTCGCAAAATGGGATTCATATCTCAGATTAAATACGAATCAAATTCCAGACAATTTTTAAGACTAATCATCAAATACTTAAACCTCAATCGTAATCGACTTTTCAAACCTTTTTAAACGTGTTTTTGTAGTCAAACCGAAATCTTATTAAAAATTTTATTAGTTTTTGTCGTAAGCTATCAATTGGTATTTAAATATCAGTAATTAAAAAATGTAATTGACAAAATTTTTGTAATTTTGTAGCAATTTTATGTAATTTCTGTCAATAGATATAAATAGAAATTTTTGCGATGTTTGCACTTTTGCCTAATATATGAATATTCATCAAAATATATATTTTAATAATAGAAAATACAATTGTTTTATGTGTTTATTAAAAGATTCCTAAGTCATGAACAATACGTAAGACTAAGTTTTATAATAAACTTTATTATAATAAATAGAAAATTAAAATTAAAAATAGATTTTCTTTTCGCACAAAATATTCGCGAAAAAGATTAAACAACTCATGAAAATAGATATCGAGTTTAAACCTAAAGCAAAATTGAGATTTTTTGATATATTTTAAATTTCTCTTTTATAAACTTTTTTTTCTGAATAAAAATAAGAATTTTTTTTGTGATAAGAATTTCTACTTTGGAGGAAATGAGTGAATTTTATTCAAAAAATACTAATCAGATAATGGCTGAAAAATTGTATTTTAATATTATTTTTTAAGTATAACAAAGACTTATTTTCTTATTTTTCCTCTATTTCTGAATATTATATTCATATATACTCTATATTAATATTGCTATACAGTTGTGGATATAAATTATAACTTGCTTAATTAGCCTATATCATTAATTGTACTATTTAAATTATTGCAATTATATTAAAATAAATACTAAAAAATATCTTAAAATTTTTATAACTTAATTATTAAAACGTAAACAAATTAATAATAAATAAAATTTATAATAACTAAACGAAAATAAGACTAAAATTAAATTTTAAAAATTTTAAATATTAAATAAAATAATGCTCATGTTAAAAATTAGATCTAGCAACATCTTATAAACTTATATCTGTAAAATTACTTAAAATTAAATTAAATTAAAAATATTTTATCAAGTATATTTTATCAACACTTTGTATAAATCAATACAAAGTATACCAAGTATTGAAAACAAAATATCAAAATTGAGAGAAAAAATTCTGTAATATTTGATTACATTTTACGATTTGTTATTTCACTACAATTTCTTTGTTAACAATAATCAAATCAAATCAATAGAACAAAACAAAAAAGACTTATTTGTCTCCAAAAAAAATCGGTTGATATTCAGTATTCATATCAGATATCAATTCATATTTTATACTATTTTATCAATACTAGTCTTCCGGATTCGTGACGGACTCATCCCTGTCCTCAGAGATACTGGATATCCATATGTATTGACAGTTATTGCTATACAATATCAAACATTTTTTTATCAGTAATACAGAAAGAAAAACAGAAAAAATAAAAATATATATAAAAGAAATAATTTGTTCACAAATTTTCACTCATATAAAGCGAACGAATTGTACAACAAATACAATATTTTATATCAAAAATCAATTTATACACAAAAACAAAATTTTGTTAAACATAAAACTTTATTCGAAAGTTTAAAATTATAATAATTCTAATATAAAAATACAAAACTTTACTATCAAATGCAGACAATATAACCAAGCACAAGTTTAGAAAAAAATATAATAATAATAAAAAATAATAATAATTGGAAATAATTTACATAAAAATCTATTACTGAAAAAAAAACGGAACTAGATGAAAAACCAAGAAATAACAACAACGTCAACAACAATAATAATAACAACAAAATAGTTGAAGTGAAGGCAAAAGATAAGCAAAAAAATAATAATAAATGATTGTTATATCGGTTCGCATAAAAATATAAGTCAGCATAAGATCCAAAGTCTTTATACACTGCGAGTATAGACAAGCGGAGTATATAAGACATAAAAATCAATCGCAAAACATAAATCAGTGACTTATTCAAAAAGCACAGGAAAAACATACTGTTCCTCATCTATTAAATGTCTTATCCCTATTATTTTGGTCTCTGTGCAGAAGTGGTTTATCTCTTAATGCTTGAAATTGCTGTACAAGTGAACCTGGATATAAAATCGCATACGTTATGCATTTAAATAATCAAATTACCTTTGCAGATTTTTTATTCTAATAATATGCTTTAGTATTTTAGCTTGCTAACAATTCGGGGTTTTATTTATTTATTTAGAAAATTTTGAAATTATATATTTGTTTGATATAAATTGGTTCGACTGTAAATTATTTGATAAATGAAAAATCAATTGTCAAAACAAATCAAAAAACTTTCGAAATTGTTGGGTTAATGTCTTATTTCTCATAATAACCACTATTTTTGATGCAATTTCTTATCTATTTTAATAAAAACAAAACTCAACCGAGATCATATTTTCAAAACAATTTTGCATTAAAAGCATAAATTTTTATTACTTTTTTCAAATTTGTATTTTTGTTGTCTTTATAGCGAAATTTTATGCGTGATTTCAAAACACGAATAAATATCTTCCTAAAAGTTATTTCTATTTTTAAACATTTTTATTATACATTTTTTACTCTTTATTCTATTCAAAATCTAAAACAACTATTGTCTTAGACATCAAAATACAATAAATATTAGAATAGTTGCAAAAACAATAAAACTCGTAAATGGGTTATAATTTTAACATTCTATCAATTTGTCTTATTTTGAATTTTATTTATATTAATAATAATTTTATTTTTAAAATACAATTTTTTATGCATTTGTTGCTAAGACTAAAATACTTAAAATACTTAAAATTTTTCAATTTGTAATTAATATCTATATATATAATAAGGAATTTATATTTAAGGAATATCTCTGCTTAAAATTGATTTTTCTAAATTATAAATTATTATTGCAATGTACAAGTATATATTTTTAATATATATTTTATTTCAATTATCAGGGTAATTGCATATTGAATTAATTCAAACACTCAATTTATATTTTTTAACATAATTTATCAATAAAATGTAGCAATTTTTGAGGCAATAAATAGAGAAATTTAGCCAAATTTTGTTGAGCGCCGCTGATATTCAATTAATTCAATTATAAAAAATAGTGTAATTTTCGAAATTTTTTTCTTATTTGAAATTTATTTCCAAAAATAAAAATCTATTTAATTTTTTTTCTGTTAATGAATTACAAGTCACGACTCCATAGCCAGAGATAGTGTTCGAAGCGATTAAAATAAAAATAAAAAACGTTTTTTGATTTATTTCGATATTATATTTAAACATAAAAATAAATTTCAGTAAAAATATGTTATTTTGAGTTTAAATTTTTGTTACTTCTTATCATTTACTCAATTTTATATTAAAATTTTTGCTTAAATCAAAATATTTTTATAGCAAATAATTTTCTCGTAATATATTCAAGAAATTATATTGCTATTTATTAACAAAATATAATTTTTTATAATAATAATTTAACAAGGCAATTTGTCTAACACCATTAAGTATCACAAATTATACATGTTTAAAAATTACATTAAAACAAAATTTTTGTTTTAAAAACATTAAAAAGTTCTAAAAATTATAATAAGACAAAAATTTCAGATAACATGATACTAATAAACATGGCACAAGATTATTGAAATATATACTACCGGTGCTCTGCCCGACACGTGTTGTCTAGCGATGACATATTTACAACTCAAGTCAAGTCAACGTAAATTGTTTTTTAGTCTTTTTTTAAGACAAAAATCTTCTGAAAATTTTTCAGTTCATTCATTGGTTTCTCGTATTACCCAAAACACACAAAAAGCGATTCATTCATTCAAATGGACAGACAGTGTCGGATCGACTGACAGATCGAGTGTTTGATAAAAAGCAAAACAAATTTTTTCAGTTTTCACAAAAAATACGAATTTTTTGAAAACAAAAAATAAATAATTAGAAAAAGTTTTAAACTAAAAGAATTTATTATCTAAAATATAAAATTACTGATAAATTTCCCATCCTAATGTTAACAAGCTCTGCTAGCTATAAAAAAAAATTGTACAAGCATAAAAACGGCAAAACTGCGCAAACCATGTTAAATTTTAGATATCCTACCGACAAATATCACACAACAATACAAAAAATAAATACAATTAAGAATAAAATAATTAAAACTGGCATTGAACTAATAAAAAATCATAAAACACAAATTAAACTAAACATCATAATTTTAGAAAGCTAAACTATAAATGCACTTTCTTTGTCTCCATGCTAAGTTAGATGACACATATATGTATTTTACAGTAAAAAATACGCAATGTCAGACAAACACAGTAACATCAAACCAGCTTAAGTAATAATATCAATAGTAATAAAACAAAGAGCAATTTTGTCTATGTTAGTATTTCGGGCGTATTTATGTGATTAGAGTCAATATTATCATAAATTATAAAAAAATTTGGTTAATATAAATATATTTGTCTATCTAAAATTTCAATGCACCATGACGTCAACTTGATTTTTATAGTGAACATTAAGCGTAATATATTATTATGTACAAATGTACAATTAGTATTTTAGCTGTGCTAATTTAATTAATGCTAAGTATAGCTAATTTTTTTCAATATGTTTCTTAATTAATTCAGAAATTTTTGCTTATTTTATGTTCTGATAATTTGAATTAATGCAAAATTTCAAATGAAAAAAATTATTGAAATTCTTTGCAATAAATATTGCACTGAATAGCAAACGTGTATTTTGTGTGAAATTATTCTTTTTTCGATTGAATATAGACTATGTTCACACATATGTAATAAATTTAATTAATTTAATGGCTTTTTATATATAATTAGCGTTTGATTAAAATTTTTATTTTTGCTTTTCTAATGAATATAATATTTTTTGCTATACTATACAAAAAAACTTTTAGATGTCCTCAAGGTTTGACTCCAATGGCTGTGATTCAGACGTTAAGCCCAAATAGCATAAGAAATAATAAAATTAAATAAATTTTGTACTACTTTTTAGTCAAACGATAAAAATCGGCAAAAAGTCTTAAGAAATTTATTATTATTTTCTGTCGTAGTCTTTGAGTGTATTTTATTTGATTTGTACGAAAAAAGACGAATAAAATGAGAGTAATCTTCAAAAAGTAAAGTAAAATATAAAAAAATAAAATAAAAATAATTCCTTTTATTTTTGTCGATGGATTACATAGAAAAACCTCAAATACTAATACTAATAGTAGTTATGTTCTAATGTTATGTAAGAGTGAGAGTAGAGAAGCAAAAGTAAAAACTCTTATTTTTTTGAGAAGTTTCCGCAAAAGTGCAATCAATTCATATATTTGTGTTTACACAGCCTTTTGGACATAAAAGTCTATTTACAGTAATATCAAAAATATTCTCTACAATCGACTTACCGTTTATTATGAATACATATTCTGATAGTTTCGGTTCCAATTGAATACAAGTTCACTATATCCGCACAAATATATCCGTTCACTATAGAAGAGAATAGAAAAACAGTTTTAATTAAAATTCACAAAACTTTTCAACAACGGAAAAAAAAGAAACTTTTATTCACTTAAGACAAAAATGTTTTTAAAACAAATACATAAAACCGAAACAAAACAAAACGTTGTAATAAAAACGGGATTTGAATGTATTAGAGAAAGATTTTTACGAAAGAATTTATTGCCTCTCGGAATATGAAGTTTTTTACTTCTCATTCGGTGTTTGCAATCAATTGATGCGAAAAAATAACTAAACGAATGAAAAATTTCTATTTTGTTTAGCTATGCGTTTAAGATGAGAAGAGAAAAAAAGTTATTTTCGTTATATATGTGTTAGCTCTACGTCTGTCGTCTCTCGAATTGTTATATCAATACTAATAGTTATATCATTCGCGAACTGTTGGGCCAATTGGTCACAACAGACATACAAACAATCAATTGTTATGTTTATTATTGAGGTGGAGATGCACTCACCAGCACAGGTATGGCATACATAAACATTGAGGCACAGGTAGATTAGTCGAGTGCCCGAAGAGAGTATTTTTTCACTCAAACATAGAGTAGTTATAAAACTCGCAAAATATGTATTGAAAACTGAAATTTATTTTTACATTTTTTTTTTCGTTAATTTATTTGTTGCCAAAAACCGTTTTGAATATTAAATATTTTTTTGATTATTAATTGTGAAAAAATCTATAGTTTTGCATAAAATTAATTTCAATTTCGTGCGTATTTTTTCGTTAGCTAGTTAAATAACAAAAAATAAACTAGCATGGAAAATTATTCTAAGTTTTAATTAAAGATTTTCCGATTAATTTGTAATCAGTTTTACTTATTTTTGAAAATCAGTTTTATTATATAAAAATTAACAAATTTTTAATATTAAAAAGCAAAATTTTAGTTTTACTTTTAAACTTGTTATTAATTATTGGCACTAAAACCGGTTTCAACGTAGAAGAAGAGTATCGAAAAACTTTTAACAAATTCAATAATTAATAAACGGATAAAAAGAGTCCGAAAAAGTGGGAAAACAAAATTTAAAATAATTTTTTAAAACACAAAAACAAATCAAAAAACAAATAAATATAATTGAAAATAACAAATCATTAACCACAGCTGAGAAAAAACAATATCAGATAAGAAAAAATTACAACATTTCGTAACACAAGTCTCTAATAAGATATTATGCAAATACTGGCATTGAATGGGAAATTGATTGCGCGAGAGATGGGCTTTCATACTGTTCTGATGCATATACAGGTATACAAACATAATTAAAATTAAAATTTAATTTATATTTAGATAAAAAAAATTTAATTTATTCCTTACAGTAACTCCTATACAAAAAAATATAAATACTTTGTATATAAAAAATAGCAAAACAATTGAAGATAAAAAGTTCAAAGACAAGTAAAATATGAAATTTGTTAATCAAATAAAGAGATGATAACTACAGTAGTGGTGAAGAGAGAGAAAACTGAAGCGTTGAAAGTGTGTTAAGAATTGGGAACAACATTATTATTATTATTATTAAGATTTGTTTGTTTTTTGGTTATATCATAATTCGTATTCAAGGAATGGCATTGACTTCTAAACTAAAATTGAATTTATTTTTAAATATAAAAACGATTAAACAGATTGTTATCAATGCTATGAATACATTGTGTTCTCGAGTGAAGAGTTTTCACTCCTATTCAGGTTATTCACAAAATATTCTTAATTACATAAATAGTACTTAAGTTTAAATTTAATTAAATACTTATTAATAAGTTATTATTAATGACATAATAACGAAAATTTTTATTTATCAGTAAAATCTAATTGTATTCAAACATCAAATCAACAAAAAAAACTATAAAAAAAATTTAATTCAATTTTCATTTCAAACAAAATAAGGAAAAAACGATTGAATAGTAAAAGAAAATCAATTTTCGATATCATAAGAAAATAGGAATTGCAAAACCGAATCAAATAAACGATTGAATGTGAAATCGTTTGTTAAGTTCAGCTCTTTTTATGCAAATTTTTATTTCGGAAAACAACAAATTTTTTGTTTAAATCAAAATCAAAAAAGACTTTTCAATAATCTATTGAAAAATCAAAAACACATTTTATTTCGAAAAAATCAATTATTTTATATACAATTTTAATTTAAAATCAATCAAAATAAGCTGGCATAAAACAAACACACACACTAAGATGACCTAGCTCATAAAACAAATAAGTAAAACGTAAAAAACAATATAAAAAAGATCACAACACTATGTGGGCATGTACATTTAAATGAAACTGTCTATAAATTTTTGTTTTATTCAGCGATAAAACAATTTATTGCCATTTATTTGCTTCGGAATTAAGAAAATAAAATAATAAAAATCCACCAGAAGTTAGGGTCGGGTTGGGAATACCGGTGCGACTTAATTGAATTTGTGACCAAATCGAATAGATAGGCTTCAGCCAGGCAAAATGGCAAACTAAAACAATATTAACAGTTTATACCATATGTATTGAATATAACTAAAATCCAATAATCTGTTCCTCTTTAGGTTTTTTACTGCAAACCTAATCCGTATTCTAAATATTTATTACATGTCTTTCGCGTTCACTCAATGCACTCGCTCTGGTGCTCGCAGTCTGTGCTCGTCTATATCGAGAGCTTTAAATATAAAGATGTGCAAGTGGGAAACATTCAAATTGAACTAGTTAAAAAAAATTTAACTGCATCTTTAAAATGTTTTTGAATTTAAAAATCTAGTTTAACTAAAATCAAATCACACTTTATTGCCATCTCTATCAGCATTAGATAAACTTATATGTCTTTATATAGATGATAAAGTCCATATAAAATAAAGTATCATGATAAAATAGTAAATTACTATTTAAATAGGAGTTTAAATTAGGTTAAATTAAACAAAAATGTTTTGAAAAAATAGTTGCAGGATATATTTGTAAAAATTTGCCACATAATTTACAATCGAAATTTTCTAATATTGCGCATCACTAAATTCGCATGTTTGGTTTTTCGATGCGTTTTTGGCGTTCATTGACTCTTGAGATTAATGTTACGCAACATTCGGTTAGAAAGTAATGAATAGTCTGTATTAGTTAACTGTATATATCGAGTCATATAACGCAATTCAAAGTCTTCTCCCCGTTTTTAATAGTATAGTAAATATTCGGTTTTTAATTAGAAACGCAAATCAACATAAAATTCACTATTGATTAGTGATTTACAAAAATGGTCCTCGCTTAAAATTTCGACAATTTGTTTGCAATTTTTCTATTTTAAAAGTTAGCTCTAAATTGAGTTAAGTAAACAACTTTAGGTTAAATAAATTGAATAAATGTTTAAATCTTTGTTTAACTCAATTTTTTGGGGTTATATTTGAAATTCAAAATATATTTTACACTTCATTTCGTATTCATATAATGTATTTATATTTTTATATAAAAATTGAATAAATATTTCTGATGTAGTGCTAAAACTGGGAATCTATTTCGGAATAAATATTTTCAAAATAGAAGAATTTTCAAGAATTTAATATTCGAGTTAAACATTACTTTTCGAAACACACATCGCGTTTGTAATCTAATTAAAAGATTGATTGAAGTAATAAATAAAATAATATTTTATTTGATGTAAAGAATACGTGAAATGTTAAAGAGTTTGAGTTATCGATTATCCAGTTGTCTCTCTCTCTCTCTCTCTCTCTCTCTCTCTCTCTCCCTCTCTCCTGCTCCATCTCTCCTGCTCTCTCTCTCTCACTCTCTCTCACACACTCCTTCCCTCTCCCGTTCCCCTCAAATCTGGTTTTCAAGTCTCACTCTCACAGTCAGTCACTCTTTTCATATACATTATTATTATTATTTAATGTTGATATGGATTAGCCGTCATCTTAAGGGCAATAAAAATAAAATATAAATGAATTTTGCATTTGATTGCTAATTATGATGAGATGGACGACACACAAACTCCACCCTTAATAAGGGCTGAGTTTGGGGGGTGGAAGGGGAAAGTGACGCTTTAATGCTATAGATATGCAAAAATGAGATTCAATTTTTCTGATATACTCTAAACTCGTATTATTGCAAATATAAACTACTCTCTCGACTGTCGACAAGCATTTGATAGTAAAAGTGAGAGTTTTTATGAAATATATACTTAAAAAAAACTTTACAACAAAAATATGTTGTTTTTATATATTCATAAAAAATACATCCCTCGCAAAAATAACCGACTTTGGCTCAGGGTCAAGGGCTTCAAGGCTCAGAATATATTTGCACAAGCTATTTATCAAAATTAAATAAACTTTTTAAAGATTTATCTAAAATATTAAAAACAATTTAGCAAGTTCTAACGCCCGATAAAACAGCTTTTAAAAGCGAGAGATGATTTTGCTTTTAAAGTTTGAATTTTTTGCATATATATGTGGTTTCTAATGGAGTTTAGATTTGATTTAATTTGGTTGTAAAGTATAATTGTGATTAAAGCTGAGATTTTTTGCTTTTTTTTGTAGCTATCCTTAAGTGAATTTTTATTGCTTTAATTGATTTTTATTTTGCATTAGTTTTTTCGCAATTTTCTAGTAATTTATTTTTTTGCAGATGAGATAAAAACCGTAATTTAAGTGAAAAACTGATTTATTAGCCAAGAAATGGGTATAAAATTCAAATTAAATCAAATAATACTTAATCTTAAATAAAAGCGTATTTTGAATCAAGTATTACATAAAACAAAATTCAATCAATAAATTGATGTCTGGGTGTAGTAGTAGTGTTAGAAAAAAGTCCCGAAAAAAAATTAACAAAAAAGTTATAACAGAAAAAATTGATAGAAAACACACACAAAAATACAATAACTCATACGAAAAGTGCAAAAACACATATCAGTGCTAAAGATCTGGAATACAACCCTAAACCCCATCAGTCATGACAACAGCCAAAGAGGTGTATAAAACAAAAAGCAAAAAAAAAATTCTGGAAAAAATCGGAAGAAAAATAGCCCTAATATACGAGCAATAAATAAAAAAACGTAAAAAATCTGATTTTAATAACAATTTTTGCGCTAATTTTAATTACATATAAAAATGCGCTCAAATAACGTCTACTAAAAGCTGGCATTAAATGCATTATCAGTTTTTGCGATTATAAATGGTTTGGGCATTAGTCGCCGGAATTTAATATATATTTTTTCACTAATTTTATTCTCTATTTTGCTCAGCGATCAACTAAATCGCTAATTTGAGCGGAGAGGTATTGCCCCGGGTTATTATAGTCGCCCAGATATACAGCGCCGGTATATACGCACCGACAACAACAACAACTTGTTATATAAGAATGAGAAGACTCGTAAAGTTTTCAATGTTTTTAAGTGAGATAGGCACTTTTTTTTTGGTTGGCAATTTTAGGTTTGGGATGCGATTAAAGTATTAGTTAATATAAGTTTGTTTTTATTTATGCTAGCTTGCTTATTGTAAACTAGATGGTTTTTTCAGGTTTACTTATTTTGTTTTGTTTTGTTTTGATTGTATATAAAAGTATATATTTTGTATTTGTTTGTGATTTGATGTAAAGTCTGAAAATAATTTGTAAAATTAGAAAACAAGAAAATTGTTTTCAATGTTTTTAATTTGTTTTAATTTAACATAAAAACCAATTATAGAGAATGGCGTTAAAAATGTGATTAATTGTAATCGTATTTTATTTTAATTTTCTACATATGTTTAAAAATAATTTGTTAATTAAAAAGAATTATGCAATTTTTATCAAATTAATTTAAATTGCAAAAATTAGCATCTATAAGCAAGCGCATAAAAACGACACATTCCAGGTTAATGAAAAAAATCTGCTAAAACGGACACATTTTTAGCCACAAATAGTTTTTTCATAAATAATTTCACTTAACCCGAGAATTAATGGAGAAGTTTAGTCAAGTATTTCTCAACTGCCGCAACAAAACTACATAAAAAATGATTAATTTCGCCGTCATTTGAAATTTAATAATTATTAAAAGTCATTTAGATATAAATTAAAATCATAAAAAATTTTTCGAAATATAAATCTTATTTTCCGCTTTTCAAAATATTAACAAGCACAAAAAAGGGGTAAATTTATCCATATGTATAGAAAAATCTACGCAAGACTAATGTTGTCTCAAATTTTTTGGTCGACAGCTATGAGAGAAGCGGATAAAAAGTGGTATTTAATAGCGAATCGAGTATAAAATGGCATTAACTCGGAACAACCAAGGGGGTATAACTTAAATATCTCGCATGTTTAAAACGTTTTTAAATAATTTAATCAATAAAAACATTTATTAAAATATTTTTTAAATAATAAAAATTTTAAATAAATTAAAGCAAAATCTACTAAAAGTTCAAATAAATTAAAAATTAGATTTAAATATATGTCAATTAAATTTTCATTTTATATTGATACATTTTAATAGTGTAAAGATAAAATACCCACAAATATATGCTAATACTTATCAAACATTTAAAAAACAAAATTTACCAGTTTATCCCCAATTATATCAGCTAGATCAAGCAAGCTTGGTTATCCCCAGTATTAACATTTTGGTTGTGTATGAGATATAAACTCTTAGCAAAATAGAGTGTAATTTATTAGCAACAGAACAAAAAAATCTAATTTAGAAGAAAAAAGGTATTAGGCTTTCAGCTAAAGAAGACTCCGACTCTACTATTACTACTCCTCGTCAGAGCGCACACAACACTTTCAAATAATGATAATCACAAAGATATGTAAATTACGTTTTAAACTTGAAAATAAGAAATGAATTAAATTGCTTAAACACATAGATAGGGAACGCTTTCGACATTAATAGCCCAACTTGTTACAGCCGAAGCTCATTGTAACAAGCGCAAAACAATTTCCACCTAAACCGCAAAACAGGTATTGAATAAAATTTCGATAATAATCAAAACAACAAAAAACAATTGAAAACAAAATCAAATCCGAGACAAAACAATAAAATAATTAATTTTGAAACAAATAATAAATAAATATAAATGACAAAAAAACCAACACATACATTTCTGAGCTAGCTACTAATATCGGGCATCGACCGTACAGTTTAGAGCATTGGTGGCGGTGTCGGCACTAATAGTATGACTTTGAAAATTTAACAATTTCAATAATTAATCCCTTCAGTATTCATGACGGTTTCGGAAAGACGAGAGGAATCTCTCGTTTTTTTTCTTCGTTTTCTTATTCTATTTCTTTTTTTTGTATACTTTATCTTATTATACAAAAGAGAGGAAAAAATTGTTTGATAAGGATAGCCGAGAGTATAAATGCACATTTAAACGGCTGGGGGTCACGACCGGAGGCATAAACTTGCACATATTTCTTGGCTGCAGCAATACTATGCACTTATTTGTGTGAAGTGTTTGCAACACTTTCCGAAACGAATACAATGGATGGGATATATGGACGAGAGTTGAGAGAAAAATATGCGCTTTTGAGCGATGATTATAATTGAGTGAATCGTTTACTAACTTTATATTTCTCTCTCTTTTTATCTTTAAATCCCTTATTTCTATCGCATAATAAAATACAACATTCTCTCTCTCTCTCCCTCTCCCTCTCTCTCTACTGCTCTCGCTCTCTCTTGCTCTCTCTCTCTCTCTCTCTTTCTCTTCTGCTCTTTCTCTCTCCTGCTCTCTCTTTCTCTCTCTTCTGCTCTCTCTCTCTCTCTCTCTCTTCTGCTCTCTCTCCTGCTCTCTCTCTCTCTTTCCTGCTCTTTCTCTCTCCTGCTCCCTCTCTCTCTCCTGCTTCCTCTCTCTCTTCTGCTCTCTCTTTCTCTCTCTCTCTCTCCCCTGCTCTCTCTCTCTCTCTCTCATTTTAAAATAAACAAATATATACTGTACTTAGTTTTTAAGCAAATGCAAATAAGCTAGTTAAATTTTAATAAATGTAAATTATAATTTATTTAAAACTTCACAAGGCAACTAATTTACTTCATAAACTCTCTCTCCCTCTCTCTTTCTCACCTCACCCCTCCTCCCTCTCCCAGCTCTCCCGCACCGTGTGTTTGGGCCACACATTCAGCCCAACACTACAAGAGTGTTAAGAGATTCAGAAAATTTCTTTTTTTCATCTTTTACTTTGTGTGTGGTTTTTGAACTTTACGTTTATATACATAATCAGAAAATTTATTTTCTTAAGTGTTTTCTGATTCTCTCTCACTTACGGCTAATATAAGTATTATTATTATTAAAAGTAATAAATAAATTCTTAAACTAATAGATAAAAAAAAGAAAATGATTTTCAAAAATAGTTATATTAATGCGATCTTTAAAAACATGAGAGAAATAATTTAAAAGCTCTATAAAAGACAGAAAACAATTACATCTTTTTATAATAAGCTTTTTTATCGGCCTATTAAGCAAAGCTCTGCTTAAAAAATATATAAAACAAAAAAATTTTGAAATTCTTGTTATTTGAAAAAATATTAATTTTAATTTTATTGTTATTTTATTAAACGGATTACACCTTTGAATACCACACACATAGAGAGCGGTTAATAAGACAAACAATATTAGAAATGAATTGAAATGATTTTTAAAAAATCTTTTTTTATATTCAATTCAAAAGTGAAATCTAATAATAAAATAATTTTATTTTTAATAATCAATTCAAGTCTTAAGTTCTGAGTTATTGCAGTGGAAGTAAAGGTTAGACAAATCGTAACCAAAAAACAAAAACTAATGTAAAATATAATTAAAATATAAAAAAATAATTATTGTTTTCCTTACTATTCAATCATCAAAATAGAAGTTATTTTTAAAATTGTTTAATAAGTTTCGGATTACTGTTGTTTCGTATAATGAAAAGCGAAAACAAAATTTATTTTTTTAATTTCCTATTCATTTCAAACTTAAATCAGTTCTTAATTTGATGACTGATTATAGTTTGAAAACAATTTTTAAGTAAAACAATATTTAATATAGTTTTGCATAAAATACAACCAATTTATGCAAAAGAATTTCCGAAAACTATTTAACTGTTCAGCGATTAGTCGTTAAAAATTAGTTCAAAATTTTTGTTCATATTATTCAATCAATTGCTTTATATCTAAGTATTTATTAAATAATTGATTAAAGTATTTAACAAAACTGTTGATTGTTTTATAATTGATTATATAATAGTGAACTTTGAAACAAGCAAATTTTTTAAACTTTTCATTTTTCGAGTCAATTAATTAGATTTTGATTGATTGCAATCAAAAATAAATTTGTTTTGTTTTGCTTATTATAATCAATTGTTTTCAAACAAAACTTAGTTTAAATGATTAATTAGTTTTTGAAAAATTAATTTTTTCTTTAAATCTATTAAACATTTTTTCTATGGATTATCTGCAGTTGAATCACATTTTCAAAAATTTTATTATTTGTTTAACACATGTTTTTAAATGTTTACTAATTTTCAAAATCATTAATAGTTTGATAAAAAAAGTTTGTTTTCTATTCATTATCTTTTAAAATAAATTTTTAAGTTATTATATATTACGAAAAATTCTTTTGATAACAAAAGAATAGCTAAAAGTAAAAACTTTTTATTTTTTATTCACAACTACTTTCTCGCAGACATTCATAAAAAATAATAAAAATGACAAAAAATATTTATTAAAAATTTTTTTAGATAAAACTCAACTAAAAATTTCTATTTATATGACACACAAAATCAAATATACAAAAACATTAACTTCAGAACCGACTCATTTAAAAGAAAAAATATTTCGAAAATAAAGTTTAAGAAATCAAAAAACTACTTATAATTTAAAAAAAGAAATATATGTTTAGTATAAACACAAAAAACATATATAACCCGAAGCTATGGTTTTCGTTAAAGAAAATGAGCGAAAAAATTGAGAAAAAAAAATTAAACAAAAAATAAGATAAGAAATAGAAAATGTGATGAAAAAACACAAAATTCTCATTAAGTGTAAGTAAGCAAATATTTTACAGACATATTGTCGAATAAAATGCTAATAAACAGTAAAATAGATATATTTATTGCGCGATTGAAAAGTCTACAGATCTTTGAGATATATATAATAAACGTAAAAAAGTATAGATATGTCCGAAAATAAAAGTTAAGATTAATCTTCTCGACTATAATATCCAATTCGCTCCGAAAATGACAGCATGTCATCAAATTAGCAAATCATCAAGATTAAATAAGCCTGGCATCAAATGTCACATTTGATTAGAAATACGTTTTCTCTTCTACTCTAATATAATGTAATTTTATTTTTGTCTAACATTTTTTCCCTTTAAATTACATTTGCATTGAAAGCAAAACATAAAAAAATAACAAAAATTCTTAAACCAAACAAAAGTACCCAAACTATTGTCAGTATAACTATCAATGTATTTATGAAATTCTAATCTTTATTAAAAATCAATTTTTTTATTATAATATAATAAACTTTTATCAAATATACCTTAAAATCGAGAAATCAGATAATAGTTATTAAATCTATAACCGTTTAAGAGCTTATTGTTTCGCATATTATAATCAGATTAAACATTTGTTTTACACTAAAACCTCTTAATAAGAATCTAAAACAATTAGAAAAAATCGCATTATAAATCTAGCAAGTACAGTATATTAAATAAACAATTTAAAATGTAAAATATTTTAACATAGCTATTTTTCAAACCTAACTTTACTCAAGCTCAGTTATTTTTAAAAAATCTAATTAAAACCCAATTGAGAAAAAAATGGGCAAGGTCAGCTAATGTGCGTAAAATAATTTGATCCATCGATTGAATAAAACCGAAAAATACAATTTGAAAACAATTTTCTGATTTTGAATGATAGCGCAAAAAACTTCACTCATTTATCTCAATATTGTTTCGACTGACAAATAGTTTTTCAATTTTTTCTCTCTCGTTCAAACATTTTTAGATATTTTCTTTCTTGCTTGCTTATATTATATGCGATTCTACCGAAGTTATGATAAATGGCTTTCGAAATGTTAATCAATAGAAGAAGTAGTTTCTGAAACAGTTTTTTATATTGACTGAAGAGGAATAGAGAAGTGAAAAAATATTTCCTATTTTTTTATACACATCTTGAAAAATATACGACAAAAATAGATATACTTATAATATATCACTTATATAAGTGGTTTCAACTGTACTGTAAATGAGGGGTCGTTTAGGAGTGGATCGGAATGAAATTTGAAGGCATGGAAGGCATGATACGCCAGTGTCTCACTGTCTGTAAATGTCTGTTCAGAAGCACATCTCTGAGCCGTAAAAAATTCGCAAATTTTAGGTTCAAATAACTTCGAATAACTTTTTGCGAATCAATGCATAAAAATTTTTGTTAAACCATATCAACTAAAGTGAGAGACGGCGAACAAATTTTATCGGAGATGTGCAAGATCAACTAATCCAATTGGGACTAATTTACTCAGCTAAATGTAACTATTGACCTAGACAATTGATAAAAATTTTTAATTTAAACTAAATTATTAAAAAAAAACTAATTTACACATTTTAGCTTGATGTAATTGAAAAATTAACAGTGCTCGTTTTTCCCGTTACTGTAATCATATTGGCTTAAATTTAAATTAAATAAAATAACAATTTATTAAATTACAGTGTAAATTACCATGGCTTAATCTAGTTTATTTGTTTTAAAGTAATTTTAAATTGATTTGTTTTTGTACAAGACACTTTTAGACTTAACACGCCACTCTTGCACATCTCTGAAATAAAGTAATATAAAGTCGAAATATAAATATAAAAGACTAAAACCAAAAATATATACGAATGTATAAAAATATATTTCGAAAAAAAATTTTGAACACATTTTTCGAGTTCATTGTTCAGAACAGGAGAGACTAGAAAAGAAAAGATTATATAGTTTTTCGGTCGACATTTGAACACTAGTAGCGCTGAAATTACGTCTCTCTTTGAAAATGATAACAACTATTGGCTCTAATAATAATAGACATAAAAATTATTGGAAATAAAATAATAAAATGTTCCTTTTTATTAAACTTTCGGTTTTTTTTCTCTCGTCTTCATTGTTATTATTGTATCATTTCTTAAAATCTAGTTTTTCTCGACAGTGAGTCTAATGCCGTGTTTAGGGAATCAAAAAATTTTTAAACAAGGTTCAATTATTAAACTGCTTCCAATTGTGCATTTATTGCTGAATAATGATTACATTGTCTTTTCAAAGCTATTATTTAAACTATAAAAATATTTTTGTTATATTATTTAACAACAAAAAGCACATTAAACTAAAGTTTAAGCAAAAATTACCATGTATAAAAAGTAAACTACAATAACCAAATGTAAAATAAAATTATGGTGTCTCTCTTAACTAGCTAATTTTTAAAATTACATATTTTTATTACCAAGTTGAATTTATACAAAAAAAGATTGTATATAACTTGTAAATAACTATAAATGCATTTATTCACCGAAAATATGTCATAAAAATTATTGTTTTCTTACTATAGCTATAAATTGAGACAAATTGGCAAAAACCAGAATAACTTTAATACAAATTTTGATTCAATTCAGAAAATTGATGCCAAATCAATAGATGAGAAAAACATAGCAATTATTTTATTGCCCAAAAATGTTTGACTTGTATTTGACGGACTATATCATCGATCGCAACAATAATTATATATTAAACGTCTCGTAAGACGTCTTCTCCTTATTTGAAGACAAATAAGACTTTTAGTGTTGTTTTGTCAGTAATCTTAAGCTTTCTATTCAGTCATTGATATCATGTTTTTTAGGATTTCTTTTTTTTTCTTAAGTTTTATATATATACTGTATATTTCAAATGGTATTACAAATAAATGGCTAACAAATAGAGAGATTCCGGGATTTGATTTGATTTTTGTTATGATTTTTTCGACTCTTTGTAAGAAATATCTATCAAATCATCAAAAAAAGTTATATCAAAAGCATTGATAAAAATGTTTTTTTTGAGTTTGACTTTCAATTTATGAGTTCTCTGAACTGTAATAGTTATAGCCTTTTATGTATTAAAATTGTATTTCTTTATGCGGTTTGAATCAGAATAAAAATGTTTGAATTGTTTTTTGAAAATATTTTTCACTAAAATATTCCGAAAATAAAAACTTTTCATAACTTTTCATTGAATGTTAAATCAAAAGAATTTTTCGTTCAATTGATGTGAATATTCCGATACTTTTAAAAGACTTTTGAATGTAAACCAAAAAATATTTTCCCCAATTATTTGCGCCCAAAGTCAGAAAATCAAAGTCTAATTTGAAACCAATTTATTGCTAACTTATAATCAAATCAAAGCATATTTTTCCCATAATTTCAATTCAATGCTATTTCAATTCATTTGGTGAAAGACAAACAAGAAAAATTTCAAAATATTTTCGATACAGACTAGAAATAACCAAGGGACCAAGGGAGAATAAGCATAATATATTTAAAATACACCCGGAGCTAAAACAAAAATCCCTTTAAGACTAAACAGGTTAATTTTTTAACTAAATCTAGTCTAATTACAATTAAAATTAAAATTTAACAAGAAAAATTAGCTTTTAATTAAAAAACCAACTTACACTCCTTGAGTCATAGACCTTGGTCATCCCTACTACGGACCACAAATATTCGGCAAAAAT
>JAQFXP010001220.1:0-20703 GCA_034693685.1 Belba bartosi
CTCTCTCTCTCTCTCTCTCTCTCTCTCTCCTGCTCTCTCTCTCTCCTGCTCTCTCTCTCTCCTGCTCTCTCTCTCTCTCCTTTATATATATATTAAGAAACAACCTTTTACTCAATTAATCTAAAATATATGAAATTCTATGTACGTATTTATCATTTAATGTTAATTTAGTCTCATTTTTCAGCTGCACTTAAAGCGGAATAAAATGTCATATATTTTACTCTTTGAATATACTTCTTATTAATAGTAATAATTTCTAAATAAAATTATTTTATACGTATTTAATAAAACATATATTTTAATGTAACTTTTAATTAGACAAAAAATATCAATCTGAATAAAAATATAAGATTTTATTAAGTAATAAAACATTTATTATTATTTTCTAAGCGATTAGCTTTAATGACAACTTCCGTATAAAGTCATTAAAAATCGAAATTTATTTTTTTTAAACAATTATTTTATTTATATAAATCCTTACTTTTTTTACTAGCAGTTAACTATTATTATATTGAAAAAGTTATAAATTATTTATCTCTTATTTTTTCTCAATTAACGTATTAAATTATCTTGGTTAATCAACTTTAAATTTTTTTCCTGCCTGCACATTCATCTTTAATATGCCCTTTAACTCCAGGTGCTCACTCCAGAGTCACTTTATTAGCTTAGATCATAAATTATGATAAGATTTTGAGTTTGAATTTAACTGAAACGGAAAAATAGCCAAAATTCATGTCAATAAAAGTCGCAAAAAAATGTTATATAAAATTAATAGAAATTTTTGTTCTTATTTTATGATTTCACTCGGATTTGAAGCGAAAGCTTTATATTTCTTATTTTTAAAGGAAAATCAGATTTTTATTTCTCTATAATAAAAAACATTAAAAACGTTTTACTGTTTGTCAGGAATGTAATAAAACTACTTGGTGTAAAATTAATGCCTATTTATCTTATAATGACTAATATATTTTAAATTACCTATACACTTTTATAAATAGCCTTGTGAATAATTATATTTGTTTTAGCATTTGTCGCAATATTTATAATAATATTAATTTTACTATAAATAGAAATAAATTCCTAAGAAAGTAACAATTATAATTTAGTAACTATTAATCTAAAGTACAGTAGTATAAGTAAAATAGCTTGGAGATATGTTAGGATGTTCAAATTATATTGACTATCAAATAAATATAAACCACTTATAAAGTTAAGAAGAGATTCGTCTTCCGTACTATTACTTTACTCTTTGCTCTCGAGAGAGAAAAAACACAATTTTTCTTATTATAAATAAATAGATATAATATTTGCGGCGAAACCGCATCAACTAATACCAGTGGCGATGATCGCAATGGTTGTCGACTTCGATATATTTGTATAGTTTTCTGATTGAAAATAACTTATATCTTGATATCATTCCTATTGATTTATTTGCACTATTTATTGCTATTTATTTAATATTTTTATTAATATTATATTGTTAAATTTATAATTAATACAAACCATTGGTTTTAGTAAATATTTTGTGTAAAATAAAAATTTTAATTTATTTTATTAAAATTTTATAAATATGTTGCTTGCTATTTATATTACATATAGAACTTGAAAAACAATTTCATTATTTTACATAATTTGTTAAATATTTTGCTTAAATTTATTAATAGCCAGTGTCCGGAACTAAAGATAAAAATGCAATAAGAAAGAGATCACTAGAAGGAACACTAGAGGAACTGAAGCCAAATTTCATTAATATTTAAAAAATATTTATATACTGTAATAAAATATACAGCAGTTACTGAAAGATACTGTACATTCAGTTTTATATGGGTTTATATAATTAAAATATGTATTTATATATAACTACTTAATCCAAACATTAACTCAAACTTAAAACTCATATTAAATTTAAACCCAAACCTAAAATCTAACCTAAACTTTATAATAATTTGTATTTACAATACCATCTCAACCTTTAACTCCATTTCAATTGAATTATGGTTTTAATTTATAGTAACCCTCTAGTTATCCCTTTCACATTACATTTTTCCTTCAGTTCCCGGCACTCATAATAATTTAACATATTGCCTTAATATAAAAGAAAAAAAAAATAAAATTTAATTTAATTTATATGTTTTAAAAATTGGTTAATTATTTTTACCGTAATATAAGAATTAAAAATAAATTATAATTTTATTACTATTTAAGTGCAGACATTTGATCAAACATTAAACCTAAATAATCGATAATAAAGTATTTATTTTATTTATTATTATTTTTAAAGTTATCTGAAAATGTGCTAAAATTGTATAAATAATTATACTATTGGTCCGAAACAAAGAATAAAACAATTTTCTCATAAAATAGTGATAAAAATAGTTTTGATTTTATTTTTTATAATTATAGTTCAATATTTGTGTCAATTGAAATAATTTCAAATATTTTAGACCCGGAATATATCGACGGATTTATGATTACTATTATAGCGGAACAGAACTTTAGAATATATAAAAAATATTTTTGTAAAATATATTAACCAAAATAAAAAAATAAATCAATTTTTAAATATATTTTTAAAAACCTGAACATAAAGTGTAAAAAATAAGTTAAATATATATTATAGATATGCCAAACAAATACATAAAATAAATATAAAAATAAATTTCTTTTCACAACAAAAATCCAGTTAAAAGTTAACTTGAAAATATTTTATAATTACAATAAAACATGAAAAACAATAATTCAATTCATAGTTTAAAAAAGTTTATTAGTCATACAAACCATACAAATTATAATTAACATAAAAAACAAAAATTAACAAGGAACTATTAATAGAAATAACGGGCAAAATCCAAAATTTTATTATTTTCTTAAATACATATAATATCTGAAATAAGGAAATAAATGAAAAAACAAACTGTAATTTTGATAACAATATATAAATAATAACAAAATTAAATAAAATAGAAATATATTAGTTATTGAATAGAAAACTGTAATTGAAAATTTAAACATATTCAATTTTGTTATACTGGTTTAAATAATTCAACTGTGCCGGTTTTTATGCCCTGTGCCGAATATGGTTGTTGCGTGTGTGTTTTATTTAGTGAATATCAGTTTGATTTTACAGTTTTTGCAAACTCTCCCATATATTCGACATACCTGTCCGCTCATTACTACCGGTATGTGTATTAGCTAATACATTGTGACAACTCTATCACGATAATTTAATGCAAAAATCAAATTTAAAATTATTTTTATTTGATTTTTCGGAAAACTGAGCTCTAATTTTGCACAAACTGTTTGACTATACCAATAAAATACGAGATAACAACTAAAGTTATTTGAATTTGATTTTTAGATTTTGTCATGATATCTCTTGAATGCAAATCTAATTTATATAATAATAAATTAATTTTTTTTTATTTATTGTAAACTTTTTATTAAATATAAATTAGCTAACTGTGCAGGAAACCGCCCACCGATTAGATCAAGAAAATTGATATTATTTGTAAATAATATACAAATTTTTTTAATGTTTATTCGGAAATTGTGTTGATTTGAGTTATGATAATTTTTTGAATTAATTTTTTAAATTATATTAAATATTAATTATTTTTTAAATTACAGTTTATTCCGGATATAGTAAAATGCTTGTTTTTAAAAATAACAATAAAAATTTTATAATATATTTGAACTTAGTTTTTAGCAATTCACAATAAGCGGGTTAGACTGTATATTAATATTAATTTTTAAATATTATTTTAAATATTAATTATTTCTTAAATTATATTAAACTTTAATTTTTTTTAATAATAATAATTATTATTTTGTATTCAAAAATGAATACAAGTTTTTGTATTTTACTCTAAAGATTAATTTACATAAAAAATAAAATTATATATATATTATAAAATACATTAAATATTAAAACAAAATCTGAATCACCAGTAATTAGATTTTTTCTTAATATTAAATTAAATATTTTTAACATTTATTTATATTAATTTAAATGCTTTTGGTAAGCTGAATTTAATATAAAAAAATAAGTTTTTATATTTCTATAACTGTATTCAATGTAATAAATGGGTTACAGAAGATAACACATAAATTCAAAGTAAAATACTATTCATTTTGATTACGTGTTTTGCTATCCGTATCTGCATTAGAATATTCTGCAAATTTATAAAACAAATTCAGTTATAAAAATAAATTACACATAATTTTGCTCAACTAATGCCTAAATGTGCAAAAAATTCATTTTTTTTTGTTTCTATATATGAAATGCTTTTTTGCGTTAAACTACAGGAAATTTTCATTAAAAGACAAATGTTTTGAATATATTTTTGTAATACAAAGAATTAATAGAATTGAATGTATTTTATGGTTTTGGAAAAAATTGTTTTATATTTTTATTATTAAATATATTTTGTTTTTATACTTAAATAACATTAATGTTACAAAAGTAATAACTATTATCCAAACTAAACAAAATTTTGATTTAAATAGACAAAATTTGGAATAAAATAAAACAATTTATTATATATTTTAAAAACAAAATTTAAATAAATCATAAATATATATATTTATTATACAGTATTAGAAAATTATTAAAATAATTACAATGAATGTAACAAGTAAAATTAATTAACAAAATATTAAATATATTTAGGTAAATTAATATAATCTAGGTGATAAATGACAAGTTTAAGTTAGATTAATAATTAATACAATAATTAATTATATTTTATTAATTATCTAAATTATATCTACATAACAAAAATAAAAACTATTGAAAAATTATTGTCTAATTAATGCTTAAACCAAATATCTCGTAAGTATTTCAAGATCTATACACTAAACAAATTATTTTTAAAATTCTCGACAGTTTTAAAACATAAAAATTTTCAAAAACTTTTGTCGTTGTCATTCAAACCGAAAAAAACTGTAAAAATAAACCAAAATTTTTTACTAAAAGCATCGATGCGTTCAAAAAGAAAAAAAATTTTGAAACAAAAACTGCTAATTATATAACGGTTTCTCAAATTCACGCAAAAGTATAATAATTATTAAAATTAAAATCTAAGCTCTTTTTTCAATGACAAATAAAATCAATTATATTAATACAAAGAAGTCTATACTAAACAAACACAAAAAAAAGCGGAAAAATATGCATAAATTATACATTAAAAGTACAGTCTATCACAAATATTGTAAACTCTGGTAGATTCTATCAAATTTGTTCACTATAAACGGGATTTATTATAAACAATTAAAATTCTATAATATATTTGAACTTGGTTCTTAGCAAAATCTTTATTATTTAACGGGTATTCACAAAAAGCGATTTGACACTAAGCGGAATAGACTGTAGTGTTGATATATCAACAATAATGATGAGCATAGGCTTAAAAGCTAAGACCAGACTTGAGAGCAAATCTAAGATCTAAATTTTTAAATGTATTTAAAGACTAGTTTAAATTTTAAATTAGAACGAACCTATGCACATCATCAAATATTAAAGTTTAGAGAAAAAATGTGTTTGACACTTTACTATCATAATAAATTATCCAATGCTACAGTATATTTGCTTTCTCCAGCTCTCTATCAGACTCAGCCAGACACTATACGCCAGCATATTTTTTTATGTATTTTTTATTTTATTCATATAAAGAATAAAATTGTTGTGAATGTTGTGAATAATTTTCAGCTTTTTCTCTCATATATTCAATAACTATATTCCAGTTCATTGTTTAGTGAGTTCTTTATGTATACTATGTTTACAATAATTCTCGGCTTATATACAATGAATAATATTTTTGTCTTTTATTCAATACTATTATACAGTTGTCTATGACTTAAAATACGGGTTATTTCATATGTATTGATAGAAGAACTCTCAGTATAACTAAACAAACATCAAAAACAAATAAAAAACTTTTTTTCATAAATAAATTCATGTATTTAAATGACAGAACCATTGAATACCTAATAATCATTTTAGAAGAAAAACTGTAAAAACATATTATTTATATATAAAAAACAAAATGTTTAATAATTTTTATATACTGTATATAAAAAGTTTAAGTTCAATGACAATCAATTAAATATTTATTGTATTTCTAATCATATATGTCTCGGACCTAATCGTAGTTTGACGTCAATTATGATTTAATTTTGGAAAAACATAAAAACAATCTTCAGATTTAAAACTCGTCTTATATTAAACATCGAGTTTAGGCTAAGATTACAGTTTTATAATACAAAGCAAAACGCATATACTATATAGAGAGTAATAGAAACTTCTAATGTTTCAACGAAAATTGAGTGTATTTTGCAAGCTAGAGCATCTAGTAAGGTAATTTTTATGCAAATTCGAAACTTTTAGTCTTTTACGAATATATAATGACTCGAAAAATAAAACTAAAAAAGAGAAGGAATTAAAGTTAATGAACGATAAAAATACTTAAATACTTATTGTATTTTTCAATTACCGGCGCTATTATTTAAATTAGTTGTTATTCTGGTTATTAGTTTTCTTGCAGTTGTTTTCTATCTTACAGTTTCCTAACAATCTCTTTCTCTTCTCTAATATAATCATTATTATTAAGTATTTTTAGTCTCATCTCAACGAATATACATATAAACAATATATAAATATATATGTATATACGTATATACAGATTATACATATATACAGTCTATCCCAGATATAGTAAACAACCCAGTTTTGTAAAATTCGTTTACTATAAATCCCGATTTATTATAAACAATAAAAATTTTATAATGTATTTAAACTTGCTTTTTAGCAAATTGTTCACTATAAGCGGAAACTAAATTAAACTAGTTAAAACTAAACAAAATAGACTGTATATAAATATATAATACACATATATATTAATTTTAATATTTATATTACTTCCCATTCATTCTCTCAGTTATACGAAAATGTTTATTCATATTCCAAACTCGTCTTATCTCTGCCACTAATTAGTAACAAAAAAAAAGTTTATATTATTATTAAATTTTTTTTTGTATAAATAAATCTAATTTTTTTATCTCATATAATGTTTGATAAAAATTATAGAAAAATTAATACAATTTTTTTTGTTTTTTATGATTAATTTTCTCATATCTTAATAAACAATTCGCATATTTTGCGCCGCTTTATGACCTATCCCTGTCTAAGGTCATAACCACCAGTGCCTACTGAGCGTATGTATGTTGGAAATAAAACAAAACATGTTGGGCAAAATAGACGAGCAGTCATTAGAGCACAGGGAGGGTTAAGATCATAAAAAATACATAACCCAAAAAACATGAGGAGTCAAACCTAACGACACGACTAGAAGACAATAAACCTATTTATTTGTTGACTCAAACACATACTCTCGTTATATATCTGATACAAAAATAAAATTAATTTCTAATAAAATAGACAATAATTATAATAATTAAAAGTATTAAATAAATTGTATTTTATTATAGTTATTAAAATATATATGAGCCAGATATGAATATTGTTACATTTATAGCTATTATGCAAATTATTTTAATTAATGCAAACATGTTAAAATTAAAATAAATTTGTATCTGACAAATTTAAGAAACTGTACATAAAATACTTGTTTGTATTTATAACAAACATTTTATCGTAATAAATTTCAAACCAAATATACGCTGTTATAAATATACAACATAGTACAGTACAGTACAGTAGTATAAAGTTAGTAAGCTAAAAAAATAATCGATTGTTAGTGATTTATTATTGTGCTATTTGTTGTGACTATTCACTATTTCTTATATCTAAGGTCTTATAATAAAAAAAAACTAAGCATTAGATTCACTTTAAGAGCACATCTTATTCTTGTCTAACATTTTAACAATTTTGTTGATGTCTTCTCACAAACGGCAGACCAGACCGACAGCACTTCCCACAAATAGATACAGTAATCCCGCGAAACATTAACTTTATATATGCACTGGGGATGACCCGCATCCCAACCCCCAAAACATCCACACCTTCTTCCTGTGCGCAATTCGGATGCGAAACAAAATTTATTTTTTAGTTTCTTTAAAAATACTGCTTTGGGTTTCTCAGATACTTTTGAAAGTCCAATGTCTTTAATATAAACAACAAAAAAGATTTTTTTACTATATATATAGTGTGTGTGTGTGTGTACAGTCTATCACACTTACCAGTTAGTATCAACCCGCTTATTGCGAATACTTGCTTATATTGAACAATTTGCTAAGAGTATACTGTATTATGAAATTGTCATTGTTTATAATGAATACTGTTTATAATAAACGAATTTTACACAAAAAAACTGTTTACTATACTCGGGATAGACTGTAGATTATAATAGATTTATATATCTGTGACTTGAGGTTATGACTTGAGTGAAGCAAAATATAACTCATTATACTGTATATTATGGAGTATAGACTGTAGGGAATGATATAAGAAGAGAGTCTAATGAATATAACTTTCAATAAAGTATAGCATAATATGTATATTATATAGTATTCCATACGATATGACTGATTAGCTATTTGTGTAGTTTTTAGTCGTATTTTCTATAACCGGAAAAACGGCTTTAATTTAGTATTTTATTTATTTATTTAATTCGTTTTTATACTTGTTTAAAAAACAATCTTCTTATTCTTATGAACGTTTCAACTATTAAAACGCCACTGTTAAAATATATTTAAATTAAAGATAAATTTCTGCTAAATAACCTTCTAGTTTGCTTTAATACAGTCAAGTTTATGTAAACTCAGTATGCGTAAATTTGCATAATTATACCCGAAATTTGTTTAACAAATTTGACTTTTTTTATGTTTAACAGTTTTCTATTAATATTTTACTAATTATTTATTTTCTGAACTTTTAAGTTTGAAAAATAAGTTTAAAATTTTGTTTAAATTTATTTTGAATTTCCGTTTTAATGCCATTAACTAATGAATGACGGATTGGTTGATTAAACCGGTATTTAACTGTAGATTATTGATAGATTTCTTTTATCCTGTACATATGTATTAAATTCTAATAAATCAAACTTGCTTTAAAAAAATTATTCACAAAAACATATATTTAATGGTATTTATTAACAATCACATCGAACGCAAAATTGTTAATAATTATATGCATTAAGAAGTAAATCGAAATTTACTCAATATTTATATAACATTATTAAATATTTTAAAAATATTTAATAAGATTTTTGGGGAGTTTACTGTAAATTAAATAAAATTGATTTAAAAATTTATATTAATAAAAATAAATGTTAAAAACTAAATAATTAGTTTAAGAATAAAATTAGTTTGACAAATTTATATAAACAGGAAATCTAAGTATAAATACATCAAACGATAGCATTATATAAAATGCATATAAAAGCAAAAAATATTAATTTTAAGAAATTGATAGCAAACCATAAGTAAGCAAAAAATGCTGATCACATCACTCTATGCCTACTTGTGCTCAACATTTAGAATCTAGGCTTTAGTCGCAAAATATAGATTTTTAATTTTTCTATCAAAATTTGCTTAAAATATTTTTGTTGTTTAGATTTTCAAGTTGCATTTTAAAATTTTTATTAAACAGTTAATATATTATACAAAATAATTAAATATAAACTATTTAGCTTAGCTATCATTAATTATACAATATAAAGTTTATGTTTGTGCTTGGTCAATTATTTTTAAACCAGTTAGTTGTCTAAAAGTTTATTATAATTTATTTAAAATAATAAATTTTATTTATCTTTTCAATTCTATCTTCAAAAACATTATTGATGTTTAAGTTTCTTAAAAACAAAATAAAATAAAAACATTTGTCATTGAATAAAAAGAAGCGATCGATCGATATTCAAAATCAAATAATACTTTTATTTCTATTCTTTGTATTTTTCTCCTTTAAAAACATATAATCTATTGTATAATGTATTCGAAAAATATTCAATAGTATTAGACGATAGGCTTAAACACAAGAATTCGATCATTTGTTAAAATAGGAAAAAAATATATTGTTTTTATACAAATGCATCGAAATGTCAGATCACTGGTCGTACGGAATGTCGAGAATACTGTACTTATTCTCAATTTCAATCTTTTCCTTTTTCTATCAATCAATGTTGGATGTTGGATTTTTGAACCCAAAAAATATATATACAGTTTATCCCGGATATAGTAAACAGTTCGGCTTGGTAAAATTCGCTCACTATAAATTGGTATTTACTATAAACAAGCAAAATTCCATAGTATATTTAAATTTGGTTCTTAGCAAATTATTCACTACAAGCGGGTATTCACAATAAGCGAGTTAACACTAAGCAGAATAAAATGTATAACTATTTAGGACAAGAAGAGAAAACATCATTTGATTTAGATTTCTGACACAACATCCGAAAAGTCGTGAAAAATATTTTTACGTAATTTTTATTAATATATAATATTTTTAGATTTTAATTATTTATTACAAACTTAATACTGTATTCTATAATATAAAAACTGTAATATAATAATAGAGGCGTTAAATAGTATTTGAAAACTATTTGATAGATTAGTTACGTATATAAAACAAAAAACTAAAGCGAATTAAACCTCTATTCCTAATGTGATTACACGTATGAAGAGTCCCATTAAACTCAATTTAAATGCATTTCTACATTAAATCGTTGCAATCATTTAAGAAACTGTAAAATATTTCCCTATTTTTTACTCATATTTTAGTTATTCTTTTATCACATTAAACAAGTCGTGCATAAGATTTGTAACGAAATACTCGTTTTTCAAAAAAATTCTCGAAAATTACATTTTATATATTTATGGTTTAGTCTGCGTTTAAGGCGAACATGCAGTCAGTCCCTACCGGTGCTGCCGATGCTCTGCTTCTGTAGCTACTGCTTAGCTGTAGTCTCAGGCGATTTGTTCGTGAGCGAGCTTGCTACATTAATATTCACACAGAACAAAATATTTTCTCTCTCTCCTCTGCAACCAATTGGTAAAACTTTCGGATAATAATAATGATTGAAATTATTTCAATCTCTAGTTTAGCCAAAAAGTGAAATTTCTCGTCTGAGTCAATGTTAGCGCCAATAGTAGTCGAAAGACCTAAAGAGAGACTAATCGTCTGTTTCTCAGCCTCTGTCTCTGTCTCTTTGATTATATAAGAGATCAGTTATTATGAGAGTGAGAGAACATTTTTGGATCAAGCTAAACTTTTAAAGTTTTTGATATTATTAATTTGTTAGCATGCTTTTCCAATTGTGTTCTCGAGTTTTACTAGCTTAAATTTTTTTAAATAGAAAATAATTTAACAAACAAGTTTGATTAAATTTTTAACATGCCTAAATATTTATCTTGTTATAAATATTAAAGTAATTTATATTATTTAATATTTTTGTTATCAGTTATATTTTAATATTTAATAATAAATTTTAACTAGAATATCAGTTAATTTATGAAAATTTATTAAATTTTTAAAAAGTAAAATTATTGACATATTTAGATATAGAAAATAAATCTAAAACTAATTAAAATTGATTTTTGCATTAGTTAACCATAAAAATAGATATAAAAAATTTACTCAATTTTAAGTGACTCAAAAACTTAGTTCTCAAGAGAGACTAAAAAATTCATTTCGTAGCTCATCTACATTTAAGCAACCAAGAAAAAATTCACAGCACTGGTAGGCTTAGAAACAAGATGTATAAGCAGTCAATTTCTTTAATGATCAATCCCTGGAGCGGTTGGAGCTCTTAATTCTGCCGGTGCTCTCGTTCTATCTCTTTCTATACATACATACAATCATTGCTATAAGAGTTTATATGAGAAGACATGCCCTTAAAAGTGGTTTGGTTTTAGCTAGAGATAGATTTTTAATGTATTTAAAATTTTAAAATTAGCAAGTCATATTTTTTTGTAATTTTTAAAGTGGTTTTTTAGTGTTTATTAATCAAATTTTGCTGTTGTTGTGATTTGAATGTAGCAAGCTCGCATTGAGTTTGAAATTTTTATGTATTAGTTTTAGCTATTAATGCAGTTTTTTTTCCTAAGCTTTAAGTTTATTCCTTTAGTCGGAAGAGTTGGTTAGAGTCAGTAGAGTTTGAATAAATAAAAGTCTATAAATATTTAAACAAAATTTTTTGTTTCAAATGTTCTTATCAAATAGAAAACAACTTGTGTCTTTTACTATTTTTGTAATCAACTTTTTTTCTAACTTAAAATCTTGGTTTTGTTTATTTATAATATTTATTTTGCTTTTTATTTCTTTACTTAACTTAAATGGTTATAAAAATTACTTTTTTTTGTTTGTTTTAAATTTTTGTTCATTTTTGTAATGTAGCTTGAGTGTTTGTTTTAATTTTTATTTGCTAATTTGTTTTAATTATTATATAAAATAATTGCTTGCGTAATAATTTTACGATAAATTAATTTTGCTAATTAAATAATAATTATAAGTATAACTGGAAGTAAATATAGATTAATTATATACATAACACTATAATTCAAATATTAACCTTTAGAAATAAGTTTATTATTAATAAAATATCTTTTTAAATGGATCTAGATAAAAAATTCTATAAACTTATTGAATTTTATATTCTATTGACAAATGCTATAAATACGATTTTATATAATAAAAGACTTAAATTCAAAAACAGTTTTTATTCAATTATCAATAGAATTAGAATCGACTGTAATATGAAATATGAAAAATATATAAAAATTTAATTCTTGAGAAAAATATTGACATAAATCTCATAATAAGTTTATAATAATATATATTTTTCACTTTAAAGTTCAAAACATTAAATTCAATAGTTTTCTCACATATTATATACAATAAATAGAAATTTCAAAATAATATAAATAAATATTTTCAGAAAAAATCGAAAAAATTTACAAAAAATTTATCTAAATTTTTGCTAAACATTTCAATCATTATATTCAAAAAAATAAATAAAAATACTTTTCGATCGCTTCTAGTGTTGGCATCAGAACTACTGAACTATAGATAAGACATGAAAAGTATTTAAAAGTAAAAAGAAGTCAAAAATATTTTCTCTTCAAAAAAAATTTAAGTAGTCTTATAGAAACGCATACCTACTGTATAGCTACTGTAGCTTTTAAAAAAGATACCTGTGCACTTCATATTAGTGCTTCTTAATTATATGGGTCGAAGTCCTCTCTCTCTCTCTCTCTCTCTCTCTCTCTCTCTCTCTCTCCTCTAGACTACCGGTGCTCACAATCTATGGCCAGAAGACGAAAAGTGAAGAGAAAACTCTTAAATGAATCGCAAAATAATGTATTTTGAAGTCTGAGCCCAAAGTATAGCTATATTTTGTGTTTGCGATCAGAGATGAGAAAAAAGTTAAAAAACTTTTTTCTCTTCTCTCTTCAACTTCTGTTCAGTTCGAGCTCTGGTGAGAGTGCGAGAGCGCACAGATAGGGATAGGGATGTAGGCACTCAAGCACTGGCATTAATATAAGGGGGCTATTGCTTAGAGGTCTAATGTTATTAAATGGTTATGGCCCGGGGGCATAGCTATGCACTTTGACCTTTGTGTTGAGGGGCTCCGAATAAAAACGTGAAACTCATTTGCAATTTCGAGTTTGAGTTTTGATTTTGATTTTTCTTGTCTTTTGGTAACCGAAAGAAATTTAGTCTTTTTTTCGCTCTATTCGGTTGATCTGTAGACTCACTCCGAGACTAACTGTGCGACTGATGTTTTTGATACTATCGGCGCTTTGCCTTTTAAAACTATCTTGTTGATGATGAGAATGAGAGAAAAACTCATTTTCCACACATTTTCTTTTGATTTTTAAATTTAAATTACACTAAATTCTAATTATATATAACACCAGGGCTTCAGTAAATTGGCCGGTTCAGGGGGATTAGGGGGATATTTTTAATTTGGCCAAAAACATAAGGATTGATTTTTTAATACCCAAAAACTTATAAAATTGTAGAAATTTTTATATTATATTTTACATTAATTGTTTAACAGAAAATTGAATTATATATTATATGGAGTCCAAAGTTCATGAATATTTATATATATGCATGTATCAATACTTATTTATAAGGGCTTACGGTATATTTATTGCGCGATTATATTATAAAATTTTAATTGTCAAAACATTTTAATTAAATTTTTGTATTTTTCTCTTTTAGGTAAGTTTTAGCCACAATTTTTGCCACAATTTCAAACTTCACTAAATATATCAATTGATAGAATCAAAAGTTAAATATATATCCATTCGTTGTCTCAACTGAATAGTAAGAGTTCTAAAAATAAATATAAATAAATTTCAAAATTAATATTTTGCATTAATTAAACTGAAAAATATGTTTCTTTTAGCAAAATTGTATAAAAAATAATTTGGGTTTGAATTACTAATTCAAATCAATAACTATTAATATTAATATAAAATATATTTATATCTCAAATAACTTAAGAGAAAATTGTACAAGATATTTTGTATAATTTGAGTCATATTATATTATTTATTTTTAAAACTTTTTACTTTTAAAGCATCAAAATATGAATATAAAAATAAATTATATATAAATATATTAATATATATATTGTAATTATGTATATCATAACCAAAAATCAAAAACTCTTTATATGTCTGACCTATCGAGTGCTGTCGAGAAGAGAGGCTTTTATTTATTCAAATTAATGTTAAAAAAAGACAGAAATGTATTAAACATTTTAAACGACTGGAGGACTTGAAACTTGATTTTAGTTTAATTTTAAAGATTTATGTTTGCAATCGGTTCTCACGAGTAGTCTCATCGTCAGTACAACCACTGCACTAATGAATGGAAATATAAATACATTTAAAGAAAATCTCAGTATTTCTCTCACACATACACTCACACGCATTCATTGCTTAGACTATAAGGCTTTGAATACGAAATTAATAGAATTATTGGAATTTTTTAAATTATAATTTTTACATAGCTACATTGATATTTAATTGATATTTTTAATTATTATTTTTTGTTAAATAATTTTTTAGTTTTTATACTTTTTTATAGCTGTAAAAAATTTGTATATATTTTTCTAAATATATTATTTCGTGCAAAACATTCACTTAAATATTTTTGCAGTTATTTTATTTTTAATTTCAAATATTAATTAATTAACTTGGTCATTTAAGTTAGCATTAACATAATTAATTTTTGTTTAAGATATACAATAATTTTGATTTAATCATTAAAAGAATTTTAAAACTTTTAATTATAAAAATTTAACATTTTAAAATTTTATATATGGCTAAAAAAATAAATAAAATTCAATTAAATTAGTAAATTTTTTAAAAATAATTAATTATATATTTTTATTAATGAAAATATTATAAAAATAATTTGAACGGAATTTCCATAAATGTCTTTTCAATACCAAATCAAAATTCTTAACAAATAATTAGCAATTTTATAACTTAAACTTAAAACAATTTATCAAATAATTAGGTTATAAAACGAGAATAAATTATAGCTTTACAACAAAAAACAAAAGTTAACTAGTTAAACTATAAATTCATAATTATAATTTTAAAGAAACTTTGAATTAAAAGCAAAAATTTCGCAAAATTTTATTGTTTTCATACAATGACAACAAAATTACTAAATTCATAAAAACTTATTTAAATTGTAAATTAGATCAAAATAATTACATTATTATTGAAAAAAATAAATTTAATTCAACGCATAATAAATGTAAAAAGTGTAAACATTTTCATGATATAAACATCTAATTGCAAGAAAAAAATTATGATTGAAATCTAAATTTTCAAAAATACAAATTTTATTTCTCATGCATTCAATAGATCTCTAAACAGATATTTTCGAAATACTGACACATAGTCTGATAGTAGTGTCCATATGTGGGCTCAACATAAGGAGAGCTATTATTAAAGAATAATAAATTTTAATTTAATTTCTCTTTTATAACAGATTTGTAATCTTATCTAAAATACTATATAAGTTGTATAAAGAGTTCACACAATTACACACAAGTCTGCCAGTGCTTTATCATTATAGGGATAACCAAGCTCATTGTATTAATATAAATAAAAAGTTCAAGGGAAGACAAATTTTCAAGACAAAAATTATTAGCTATCACAAATTATCAAAGCAATTGACAATTTATAATTCTATATAAAATGTTAAAGATACCACTTTTACAAATAATTAATCAAGCTTAATTATAAACACGGTATAACTATATAAAATTTTTATAATTTAATCCGAATTTGAGCATCCCTATTTTGCTACTGTATATTAAATATACAAGAATTATAATAAATATAAACTAGATCACTAATTTTTAATCATTAGTGAGTCAACCATGCTAAGCTAATAATTTGAAATATTTAGATTTTAAACACGTTTATCAATAAAATAATAGCGAGTTTGTATTAAATTATGTATGTTGATGAATTAGATCAAGATGCAAAACTATTTAAGTGAAATTTAAATTATAATTAAATAATTAAAGCGTAGGTTTAGAATGGGATTTCATAGCGGATTAGTGGCCCAGAAGTGTTGAAATTGATTGTAATTTTTATGTTGTATTTTTTGCTACCTATTCCTACCTACCAGTGCGTGTGTGTGTTCTCTTTAGGAGTTTCTCTAATGAAATTATAATTTTATTTTTTTTTACTCTTTTGTTATCATAGTTATTATTATTATTACTGTTTTTTTACTCTTTTTTATTACTTTACTCTTTTAACATAAATTTTATATAAATATAATTAAAACAATTTCATTCAATAGTAAATCTCGTTTTATAGATATTTTAAATTAATTTTTAATTTTATTTTTTAAACATTTTTTTCGAATCTAATTATAATAAACTAAGAATTAGATTAAAATAATGAAATAATTTATTTTAATTTATTTATAATTTGTACTCTAATGCAAACCAAAACTCAATTTTGAAATTTTAATTTTAAAAACATTTTTTTGCAATTTAATCAATTTTTAATAAATATGTAATTTATTTTTAAAGCAAAAAAATTTCTCACAAAAACTTGAAATAAATTGATAAATAATTAATAAAAAAATTATTTTTTGCTTAAACATCAAAAATGATTTTTATTTAAAATATAAATTACGAAAATAATTACTCGATTAAAATGAGGACATTGGCTATTATAGCATGCTCAAATATAGAGCACTAGTGAATCGTGAGTTTATTCAAAGATTAGTTGAAATTAATATTTAATGAAAAAATATTTTATTATATTTAAGTCTAATTATATTTATATAACACACAAAAAAATGTTATTATAAATACATTGAAATAATAATAATTATTATTACCACAAAAAATAACTTTAAATATGATTTGAAAGGATAAAAATATTAAAACTTATCTACAGTTTATATACTGTATTATATATTTGACTATAAATTTCATCAAACTAACAGTTTAATCTAACATCTAATAGTGATGGCTACTATTCAATTGTTATATATATGTTAAAACATTTTTGTGCATGCTCGAATAGAATTAAAACGCTAATAATAAATATTTACAAGTTAGCGTAGTTACGGAGATGAGTTTGATAGATTTCAAACACAAATAATATCATATATTTGTATATATGATATAACAAAAAATAAATAAAAAATAGTTTTTATCAAAAGTCATCAAGAACATAATCGACACGATCTTAACCCCATATAAAAAAGTGGCCGGGCCGGCAAATGAGTGTTGGTAATGCCCTATTGACCGGCGCTAAAGCATTCGGATATATATTAGGTCAGAAAAAAATAAAAAAATAAAAAAATGCTTTTAAAGTAAATTTATTATTTTTTAGGCGAAATATTTTTTTCGGTTCTCTTCTCTTCTCGTACTGTATAGTGATATGAAGTGCAAAATATATAATAATAGGAAAGAATAGTCGTGTGTGAGAGCACTGGTATTCACGTTTTGGCTATATTTTGTGAGCGCACATAGCGATAGCATCATAATCATCATCATATAAAATATACTTGGCTATATATACTCTATACACATATACACACATATATATACAGTATACTGTGTATATATATATACTTGAAATCGTGATCATCAGGCAATTGGGGGCAGCCTATAGGGGACAGCATAAAAATAAAGGGTACTTTAAACTTATTGTTTAAAATGGAGCATGGCCAAAAACTCGTACAATTTTAAATTTAAACGCTCTGGTCAATTAAATTTTAAAGATAATTGAAACAATTTGTAATACAAATAAGATTACAATTTTAAAAATAGAATATTTAATATTGCAAAATTTATTTTATTATTATTTAAGTATTATTGTTAAAATTTTGTTTGATCAATTTTGACCATGCCAAATTTTTTAACAGATTTAGTACATTTTATATATGTTATATAAATATAATTTAAAATTTCATAAAACTTATTTGATTTTTGATATATAATATTAAAAAACAAATATTTTTACCAAATTTGAAGTTTTATTTACTTTTTTTACAATCAAACGTCTGTCCACTTATATTGATTAAATACTCTCGCTACATTAAAGCTAATTTTACACTTGAATGTTTTAAAATAAATTCTACGCATTATGTAATTTTTAATTAAATAAAATATTTTTTAATTACCTTTTTTACGAAAAAAATAATTAATTTTAAATTTTTTTTCTTATTTAATCATTAATTTTATCATTGGATAACACACTGTAGTCTAAGACATAGATTACAGACAATTATTTTGATTACTTTTTTTAAGTATAGATTTTTTGTACAGTTTTTTGCGTCCAATCATTTGCTTTAAATTCGAAGAAAATTTTATTTCGTTTTTCCTATTCTTTCTTTATCTATGGCGAGCACTGGTAGCTAAACGGCTCCGGCATAGGCTCAGCCTCTCAGCCATTGTCTCTAACTTGAGATAAATTAATGGATAAGAAGAAAGAGAAAAAAAATTCTTTATATAAGGAATGAAAGATCTGTGCAATGAATAAAATACTGAAGACATTAATAGATATTTTATTTAAATTTTATGACAATCTGAATGATTCATTTCAATCTAGCGACATTTTTAAATTGACTTTTCAATTCGACTTTATTTTATTTTAAAGTTTCCCGTTTGAATTAAAATAAATTATATGTGCGTTTATATTTGAATTTATTGTTTAACATGCTAAATTATTTTTTAATTTAAACAATTTGTATTGGTAATTATTCAGCATTCACATACTTTTCTAATAAATAAGTTATTGAACATGATAAATTAATTTTTAAGTTTAAAATTGATTAAACTGTACAATGTGTATTGTTAATTATTTAACATCCACAAACTTTTTAAATAACTAAATTATTAAACATGTTAAATTATATTTTCTAGTTTAAATTTAATTAAACTTTGCAATGTGTATTGGAAGTTATTTAGTTTCCAAAAATTATTTTAATAATTAAATTATTTATAGAATTAGTAAAATTTTATTATTATATAACTCAACTCAAAATATGTATAATGTATTAACATTTATTCAATTTAAACTAGTTTGCTTAATTAAAAATATAAGATAGAAACTACTTTTTAAATATTAATATTTTCATATCAGTAGTAATAAACTAAATATTTACTAAAAGAGTCAAAAGTTTTAGTAATTTATGTAATTATTTAATAAAAAATATATTCAATTAAATATTTATATTGAGATAAAGTTCATCTTTTAATTAACAAAATATATTTGACTTTTAAATAACAAAATTATTTAAATAAAATTTTAAATATAATAACCAAAAAAATAGTAACACAATTGATATCAATTATGTATAATGAGGTTTTACTGTAATTTTATTATTTAAAAGCGTCTATAAAAATATATCAGCTTGCTAACCCAGAGCACATATAAGGGAATAGACGTATAGAACAAATAGTCAAAAAAATAATTTGAAATTAAAGCATAAAAAAGAAAAATAAGATTAGAAATTAAAATAATGTTTTAGAAATCATTTCTACGCTATCTATGAGTGACTGCATTGGCGTATATTCTGTTAGTATTCGGCGCTTAAAGGCATGAAAAATCTGTTCAACATTTTTAGCTATAGTTTATACACAATATATGAGCGATAGCTCAAACACGAGTCAAAATTGTAAAGTGTTTTGGGCTTTAAGTTTAGCGCAAAAATTCTGCTTTTGAGAGATGAGAGAAGAGCACCGGTGTATGTACCATGGTGCAATCAGTTCGTGATAGAGTTCATACGGATGCGAATTATATACATATTATTCACAATATTTTTCTATCCATTCCACTCATCTCAGTCTTATCTGAAATGAAAAATATATTCCTTCCCCTTCTCTATAATATTTGATAAGTGCACTGGCAATAGATGACTAACCCATATGTGTGCTCTCATATGGAGCACTACATAAATTATGTAAGCCCCTCAGTGGGGGTGCATAAAAATAGACGGCTTGTATACAAACATTTTATACATTTATGTATAAATAAATTAAATTTACAAAACATTTTTACTGTATTCTTAATAAATTATAGCTACAGTCAAACCTATTTTTTATTACAAATATTTTGACATTTACTATATGTCCGAAAATGATTTTTATTGCAAAACATTTTTTCCACCTAATGGCAATTATTTTGTTGTTTTGCATCTCTGGTATGTGTGAGGGCCTGACTGTAGGCTATAATTAATGCTCAATA